>JAODVP010090346.1:0-12707 GCA_025400035.1 Tetradonia laticeps
TGTAAATAATGGCCAGTTGGGATGATGAATCAAGTGTTTTTAATTTTATTCTATTGGTATAATGTGTACATACAATAAAAAATCATGTTTAAACCATCTATTTCATTAGAATATTTTTTAACTGTTATTGATATATATGAACAAAATTATTGACAGCTTCTAAAAAAATTATGAACAGGTTTATTTATGGTCAAACCATTTGAAAAGCTTCCTTTGTTGTTCCTTTGTTAAAGTCCAATTTTTAAAATTGGCATTAGCTTCAAGTATCAGTTGAAAAATAATCTGATGAAATAGATGCTTTAAACGTTGTTTTTATTGTATTTACACGATATCCCAAGAGAATAAAATTAAAAACACTTGACTCATCATCCCAACTGGCCATTATTTACAACCAATTGAACTATTTCACGATATTTTTTCACCAAAACTAAGAAGAGCCCGATAAAAAGATACCACCGATGGAGCTTGAACCCACAACCTTAGTTTAACTAGAACGTCGCCCGGGCGTAGTTCATTTTTACGGCAAGTTTCTCTATGTTCAGTGAAGAGGTAAGTTCAAAAATTAATATTTCATAATTATAAATAAGTTCACCACTAAAATGCTAAATTATATTGTACAATGATTTTGGCTCAAATGGTTCTAACTGGTCTAGGCTAGCATCCTTTAGAAGCTTTGCATCGACCTTAAAACCCCTCGTTTAAGCGCGTATGTCGGGGCGAGGAAAAAAATGAGCACTAGTGCTAGCGTAACAACTAGTATTTCCATACTTACACGAACAAGATCCAGGTTATCTCCAGTTATCTTAATTGTGTGTCCGTTGGTAACAACTGTGTACTTATATTCGCCGATACTGGCGTCGTTAGTGCTAAGACTGTGAAGTAGTGACCGATGACGCGTCTGTTGTAAACCACTCTCCTCAGAGGCGGAAGAATTAATGCTTGAGCTGGAACCTGTGAGCGGCCCGCCAACTGCACCGTGTTCACGTACAGGAGACGCATTTCTTCTAATTGTGTCCTCGATTAATTGCTTGGCGTGTCTAAAAACGTAGTCGACATAATTAGCCTTAAAACAGTGCAACGTAGAATTAAGACTTACACTATGCTTTCTTCATTTGCACCGGTAATTTGAACCAAGCGTTCTTTAGCACCTGGATTAACTGTATGAAAAAAAAGACAATTAATAATTCATTGCAATTGCATGCTATTGAGATAATTACTTATATGTATTAATTATAAAACGACAATGGAGAAATTGAACTCAAACGGTTGCTACATGCGAAAAGTAAAACAAGCAATATAAATGAAAATTATTAATAATCGCCTGTAAATATAATTAAAAATGCAGCGTTTCTCAATGAAGGTTTCGCGATGTTGCGCATTCGTGTGTAACAACCGCGCATATTTTTTACTATTATACTACTTATTCCATACAGTGAGTCAGTACTCCACTAACAAACTTGCAGGGGTTGATCAGGAACTTATGGTTATTCCACTCTATTCTTGTGTAATTCGCAATTTTATACAAAATCTGATCAACATCTGAAAGTTTTTGGGTAGACTTGTGACTCAACTTATATACTTATAAGTACATATTTCTTAGAGTTGTTAAGGATGTCGTGATCCCAGAAAAGTTGAGAAACGCTGATATAATGAACATAAGTTAATTCATTATTTAGTAAAGGGTTATTAAGTCCGTGTGATTTGAAATGTACTCTATCAGCAATTATAAAATGCAAGTCATTTGTGCGTACAATGTGGTTTAAAGAAAATCCAAACTCTCCAGATCATATCAACATTAGTGCGCGTTAATTAAAACTATATAGAATAAAACGGAGTGAGGTGAGGGCCCCTTTTTTTCCAACAAATGCATATTTAAAGACGTATTGAATTTAATACGTATAAAAACGTGGCACTATGTGTATCACCTTGTTATTACGAGTGAGATATACGTCGAAGATTTTCAACTTTTTAAGCACCATAATAATGACCTTGTTCTCAGATTTTTAAATATAATATAATTGTACTTAATTAGATGTTAAATGTCACAGCCCATTTTAGGTTACCTACTCCATGAACTTATAAAAGTATATAACATAGAATAAGCTAATCACATTGCCAAAATAGCCAGTTTACGTAAATGCCTAATATATAGATAAACCGTTGGGATTAACAAGGTCCGTAAAGATAGAGTCTTAATAATAATTGTAGATTAACTCTTCGATCAACTTTATAATGCTCCGCATGGAGATCAAATATGTTTATAACACACTATTTAAACTAACATTAATCGAATATAAACGAACAACACACCAGTTTACCTCTTCTTGTTTTGAATGCCTTTTTAATTTATTTCTATATAACCGAAAGATAAACCGTTGATTTTAATATCGTTTAAAAAATACCCCTTAATCGATAACCGGATAGATTTCAATAACCGTACTACCCTAATGTCTACTCGTCCAGGATTACAACAAGATGTACCAAAACATATTCTTAAAAAAATTGTTAGGTTTGATTACTACAAATTAGAATTTTCAGGGGCTTGAAACAAAGCTCTAATATACATTTTTCAAAAGCGGCCCATCTCAGCCCGTTTTACTCGAGATAATGCATAGTGGGGAAATGCGTGTGGAGTGCGTTATCAGTCACAGTCAGTAATGCATTAAGTGCCTCTAGCATTCCTGTTCTGCAGTTTACCTCGCTGAAACGAAATGATCGTTTCACTAATCTCTTCGATCATGTGCACTCGCCGCCCTTTGATCCCCATTACTATAATCACATATTTACACATTCAGATACATTGTGATAATAAAGTGATGATCAGCTGGTAACACTAAACGTGTATGTAACATTTTTCACACAAATGTTCTCCCAACACTTCTCTTATGCATACTGTCTGTCTCACAACAATTTCCATGTATAAAGAATTGTATTTTAGATTTGAGGCTTTTAAACGAAATCTTTTACATTACCTTTTCCAGAGTCTGCATTGCGTATAACCACCTCATCTTTGCAATAGTTCTTGCCTGGTATTCTTGTGGGTTGTTTAAACTTTCCAGAAGGTTTTATGACCTCCCCTGGAGCCAGTAGTGGCGGGCTGCTTGACGTAGTCGACATCGATAGCATCGATTCGGTGAGTGCGGCAATATTATCAGTTGATTCAGCCTATGCAGAAGATATTACGTAGGGAGGCTAGTTACTTGATGATCAAGTATTATGCAATTTAGAAAATTCTTACCTTTTTACGGTAATACTGATTCATCAGATCAGAACCCTTCCAGTCGTTAGCGCGTAGTTCGATTAGTTCGAGTAAGTGTAGTCTAGACAAATAGTCTAGTCGGGCATCATCTTGCGAGCTGTTGCGGAACACGACAAACGCGCGATTTAACTGATCTTGATACAAGATGTCCAAATATGCTCCATATACCTAAAGCAGCAGTGTATAAAGGCATGCAATCATTCCAATGCACGGTTGTACACTCCACGAAATACTACAATTTTTACTGGATTTTTCACAACCACAGATTAATAATTTGTAATATTAGGTTTGAATAATCTACAAAGAATTGTAGAGCTCGCAAAAATGCAAAGATGAAGTCTTAGAATTCAAGTAAATTAAAGATGGTTAGTAGGACGTCAAACGTATGTTACACATGCGTAGAAGAAAAGAAAACTAAAATGACTGGCAACAATATCCATGTACATAAATTTAGCACGAAGGGAATACAATAACATGTTACAAAAATTACGTTTCAAATAAAGTTTAAAAGAAAACTAACCTTCAAGTGTTGGCACAGATTGATAATACTGTCTTTATATGAAATATTCGGATCAATGTTTGGAGATACCAGCAGAGCAGCCACTTGGTCCACGGCTTGCATTACAGTCTCTACTGCGGACACATCATCTTGCATATCATGAAGCATTTTTGCTTGCTTAACAACAGCGTAATATTTACCCGTTGCCATGATGCCATCCTGCTTGAGTTTATTGGCGAGAATCTGCGCCTGGCTGTGGGACTTAATCAGCTCGTGTTGCAACTTCTGCTTGGGATACTTCAATCGAGCCGAGATTCCCAGCGACGACATGATTGCGCGTGTTCGTGGTGTTCGGTGGCTCGTGTTCGATCCTTTCGTTGCGTTCGTTACTTAGGACTAGCGGTGCGTGGCTACATGTACATATTTATAAACGGTTACAAAAATGAAGCGCACATTAAGCAGGCAGGCGGCTGTTTGCGAGTTACAAAAAGCGCGTCGGTGACTCATTGACGCGCGGGTTGAGATGAAAAAAACCTCTTACTTAACATCTCGCACACGGGCGGAAATTTGCAGTGACTTGTTTCATCTGATGCACGGGAACAAGAAGAGCACTAGATAACACGGACTATCATTGTGTTATAACGTGAATATAAAGAATATTTACCTGCAAAACGTCGAGGTGGCGAACGATTTGCACCGATGCGCGCACGAACAGCACCTACACACGTACTGGCAGCTGGTAAGCTGCTGTAAGTTGCGCGCGGTGCACACGGCACAGTAGGCTGTACAGGAAACAGAACAGGCCGAACACACACGCTGCGTCTGCAATTTACAGCAAGTTCAAACACGATCGCCCACGAAGGGTGGGGAGACACAGAAACAATTCTTGCCGTTCGGTGCAATTTCACTAGGGTTACAAGCAACGATTTTATCTTACAATTATTTAATCATTAATCAGATTTATAAAACTGACGCTGTGCAACCCCAGAAATTTCATTCAAGCACACATACCAATTGTTTAAATAAATTTGATCCAAATTAACTGAGTGAATGTATCAAGAAACTTAGAAATCGACCCAAATTATTAACTTTCATATTTCAATCACACATACCCTTAAAACACCCTTAAAACGAGATACGTATACACACTCTTTTCATTTTAATTAATTTTCATTATAATTAGATTCTATTAAAACTCTACAGAAAACATCAATACATTCAGAAATCAACACAAAAAATTAGTTTCTTGTATCTTAATGCCGTTTATCATTCTCACTTAACAAAAATAAGTTTAAACAAACACTGTTGTTTTATCTTTTGTTCCATTCAGCTTTGCACGTTGTATTTTACTGCACTTAAAAACAACAATCAACATAATTAATATATCTTGCTTCCTGAAGCTACTCTCACTTCCTCGTTGGCAATAACAACTGGGCCGCAGTCATTGCATCTGGAAAGAGCGAGTGGTAATTGATAAGAGGGACGTATGCAGCTGTAATCACTCTCCCAGCAAACCACCTTCCATGTAGTGAATTGACCGAAGCGACTGCAGTGGCAATTGATGGACATTTTACGTACACATTTCCTTGTGGCGATCCTTTGTCTACGTAAACATGTAGAACACCTCCATGTTTATTACATTCTTCAATGACATCGTCTCGAATCTCTACATCCCAGTTACTATTGGATTCACTGCTGGGATCAAACATGTTACTCAACATGAAACACTGCGTGGCAATAGGCGGCGTTGCAGTCGGTTGTACTTGGGGAACAACAGGTTGACCTGTTGCCATACTAAGCGCATTTGCAGCAGGTGCAGGAATCTGCATCCCAGCCCCTTCCGCTAACTTAAACATAAGCTGTAACCTGCCTGTCGCTCCTAGATCAATTCCAGAGCGGTCCAATTCGTCGGAATCCAACAAGGAAGGTCCTTGCTGTTGTAGGTCTAACCGTTCTGTAACATTTCCTACTTTCATGGGTCTTCCAGCTAGTTCAAACCCATTGAGTTGTTCGAGTGCCTTTTTCGCATCATCGCAGTTGTGGAATGTGATAAATCCGTAGCCCTTAGAGCGTCCAGTTTCTGGGTCCATAATAAGTTGAATGTTGTCAATCTTCCCGAATGGTTCAAAAATTCCGCGTAACATATCCTCAGTGATGTTGAAGTGTAAAGATCCGACGTATAGACGCATTGGACCGGTCATACCTTTGGGCATCAAATTGGGCATTGCGTTACCCATTCGGTTCTTTTCTGCCTGGGTATGTTGTACTATAATTGGAACACCGAGGAGTTTCTGGCCAGATAAGCCCAAAGCCTAGAGAAGGTTAATAATGATATGTATAATTTAAAAAATTTAAGATAACAATAAAATAAATACATACCAATGTAACACTTTCAGGATCTCTAAACTCAATATATGCAATTCCTTTAAATCTCCTCGTTTTATTGCAGGTGATCATCCTTACATCCCTAACTTTACCAACAGAACTGAAGAACTCCTCAAGGTCCCTTGTACGAATCCGCTGACTCAACTGCATAACAAACACAGTGCGCGCATCACGTTCTTCAGGACTTAGTTCTTCATTAGGCGAGTTACCTGATCGCATGTATCCTAGACCAATAGGCGAATGTCGCTTTTTGGGAAAGGGATATTTGATCGATGGCGGTGATGGTGAGCGCTTACGATGTACAGGAGAACGTGACCTTCGACGATCCCTCCCTTTTGGTGGTTTACGGTCACGGTCCCGATCTCGGTCTCGTTCACGATCTCGATCACGTTCCCGATCGCGGGATTTGGAGCGGCGATTATCACGTGAACGTGAGCGTTTCCTGTCCTTTGACCGGCGGCGCTCCCGAGATCGACTGCGTTTCCTATCCTTCGATCGGCGTCTCTCACGTGAACGACTTCGTTTTCTATCACGATCTTTGTCCTTTGATCTACTCCGACTTCTTCTTCTCCTGTTTATTATATTAATTAATTGAAAATTAATGATATGCAGTAAATATTTCCTAATATTTAATACTTACTCAGTGGATTTCTTTGTATTAGAATCACTCCCTCCATTTTCCTTGCCCTTTGACCCTGAATACTCGTCCTATGAACAGCAACAGCAATTGTGATGTGTGAAGGGGCGGCGCGGAGAGACAAGGGGTGTGCAAAAACAGAAACGCATTAATCAAATGAATCAAAACAACTTACAATGTACGCGCATGCCGCGTACACTGCCATTGCCGCTCACATTTTCCGCATAATCTCAGCGCAAAAATAACTCTGAGAAGTTGGCAGCTCCACATTTCGTTACTGTTATGTACTTAGCAAACGTAATGCAAGCGAAAATGTGAGCGCAACCACATACGTTCTCATCATGTCAACAAAACATATAAGGCTGTGATCTTCGGTCGATAACTGTAACAGATATATTTATTGTATAGAGACAAATAGACAGCATGCGACGTTGATTGATCATCGACGCCGGTGGCGGAGCAGTTTAGTCGCAGTATTTCGAGTAAATAAATACGCGGCTCGCATTTTTGCGAGAGATTCGACGTCTAGTCGGGACTAGACTTACCGTCGTCCAGACATAACAACAAGAGGAAGGATGCTGGGTTTTACTTGATCCAGAGATTCAATCAATTACGTTCTGAAAAAACACACGCAATAAGACCAGGCGCAACAAAGCGATGTCTGAGTTTTGTCTTTTGGTTTATTTACGTTTGTTCCTAGCTTGGACCAATTGAATCCAAATGAATTATGTATGTACATGTGTAGTATTCATAGTATGTGTGGTGTAAATGAGCGTAAGGTGTATGTACTTTTTGATCACGTTTTTGCTCAAAAGCAAGAATTTTATGCGGCCTGCAGACTGATTGAAGTCGATACTACACGACTGGCCGGCTCGGGATCATAGCGAGTCCACAGCAACAACCCTAAGCGAGAAATTCACCCATCAGCAACAATGTTACACAGTAAATCACCATCAATTATCAAATAAGACATAATGATAAGAATAGAAACAAAGTAATGCAAACAATAACATTTGAACTGAGCGGAGCATCGTTCAAAATGCTTGTTTACATAATTTAGCTGTCTCAATCTGAATTTATTGCTTATAACTAAATTATAGTGACTGAACAGTACCTGGTTGCTTTAATTTTCAGTTTACGTGTCGATGGCGTAAGAGACCGATTTTAACCTCATTAGTCTAAAATTAAAATTACGATGTAATGCAGCAAAAAATTATCACACAACATCGTGATTGGATCAACACGAATTTGATTTCATGTCTATACCACATTCTTATGCATAGAGTACGCCCGTGTTACTGCAAAAGCTGTACGTGAGTAAAACTTGCACGGAGCGACGCAACGGTTGCGTACTGTATGCATTCACACAATCATTGTGATCAATATTCATCCTTATTTACGTTATACTAATAATATCATGGCGCTGTGCAAAGCCATGTTAGAAAAGCTAAATGATTAGTACTAGCCACTTACATCTTTTCTGTACGGCGCTTCTAGCATAGCTTCGACGTCGAAATCTTCCGCCATTATTGCTTGGGACGTACTTGCTTCCTATGACGACCTAATAGGCTCTGGAGTGCTCTGCAGTACGAGCGATGAGCTGTTTGGCACCACTGCCACAAAATGTTGTTGGCTTAATGCAAATCACTCTGCGAAAGCAAATGATCTAATAAAATGTGCAAATTACTGGAGTTGTTAACGCACAATATCGTACAATAAACGGCCCCAATGCTACAATCGCTACAATCGCTACAATCGAGAAATTACGACGAATAACGTCAAATGCGCCTGCCAAAGAATACGCATGCGCACAACCACAGTAGTCAACCGAGTCAACATTGTTAACAGTGTTACCAACATTTACATAACTAACAATATGTTCAAAATAAAACTAACAGAAGAAACAACGATTTTCTAAAATCAAAACATATTAGCAGAATATTTTAAAAATATGCAGTAGTGTATAATTTATTACCTATAATGCTTTCCTGATCTCAAGTATATTTCGAAATGCAATACGTACTATCCAGTGCTGCCAACATAAGTACATAGTAACGATAGTAACGATAGTAACTATAGTAACTATAGGAGGTTAGGTATGGTTTGGTACTTCATGATTTTCCTCCAGAATTTGCGATTTTTGACGAAATATAAGCAATAAATTTTTTCCTCCATATCATTTTGAAAAGCTCGAAAAGCTCTTTGATATGGCATTTGAAATTAGAAATATACCACGGAAAATTGCGATTTTCTTGCAAACAATAAACGATACGTTTACGTACACTGCGTCATTTTGTAGAACAAGACTTTCTGATACGTTACGTCTTCATTTAATTAAGTGGAAAGGCCTTAAAATTTTACCCAAAAATTGGCAATTTTTAACATTCGCCAAGATACTTAAGGAAACGGAATTTTCTGTCGAACAACAATCAATAAACTGTTTTCAGCGTTATTTTGTAGCGCAAGAGAGGCTATTTCTCACGAAGTCACGCTTGATATAATTAGTTAATTAGAAATGTCTGAAACATGAGAACAAACTTTGATAACGTTTGAGTTTCGTCGACACACCTCTACAAGTTGTTCAAAATATATTAACCAAACAACACAAGCTAAATACAAAATGCATTTTCTTTGATTTAATACCTTGAAATACATGGAAATATTAAATTACAAAGTTAACAATAAATATTTATTATTTCGATGCTTCAATGCGTTCTTCTCGTCCAGCATATGTGAAGGGATCAAGAAGAAACACATTATAAATTGGTACTTCTTTTCCAGAAACTGCCTTAATGATCTCTTGGGCCAGTACACCACCCACTATGGAACAAATGGGAACAATTTCTCCAAAGAGCAGATTGAAAACAGTGTCATCCAGCTTGTCTGGGTTAGCAGAATAGTAATGGAAAACTTTGTCTTTAATCTCTTTAAGTTCCTGAATATCAGCATCTTTTGATGTAATTTGTGGATCTCGATTCATCTTATCACGAAACATCAGCATAACTGTAATTAAATAATTATAAAGTGAGGAGAAACCTAACATACAATGTAATATTATTAGTAATTAGGCATTTCAAAATACCTTGCATTAGGTAGAAGTAAACATTTCGTCGCTTCGGTTTAAGTGGAGCTTCCGGAAGGGTGAGAACATCAGCCAGATCTGGATAGGATAAAGTCGCACTGACTTTCTTAGTTTCTGTTGTTGCTGTGCCACCAGCAGTACGTTTCTTACCAGATATTAATTGGACACGGTCTCTTAACAAATTTCAATTCATATTGACAAAAATGAAATATAAATATAGATATTATGGCAAATTCTTTAATAAGACTAAAAATTCTTACTCAAAATATAAATGCTCTTGAAAGTCAGCAATTGTGTAACCGAACATCCCAAAATTATCTCCAGCAATAAATTTCACATTGTATTCTCTACATGCAGATAAAACTTTTAATAATTGTGCCCTTGTAAGACCAGTAGCAGCTACAATTGTAAACTGGGCAAAATATTTAGTATCTTTAGAGTCCACAGATGCGGTTTCCGTGGAAATTTTAACCAATGGATTTAAAGCTTGAGCTTTTATAACCACAGCTTCTGCAATCTATATTCAGAAATAAATATAAACTTGAAATATATACTTACATATATTGATTCATACCTTTTGGCCAATTGTTGATGTTGTTAATAAGAAGTTCTTCATAACTTCTTGTTGACTAACAACGCCATCGTCCAGGAGAGTTAATGAATTAATACCAGACAGTAAAATATTTTTTGCAATTTCAGAACCTAAACCTCGAATGTTTATTAAGAGAACATTGGCGGCTCTTAGTCTGAAAACAAACAAACAACACAGACGATATGTACTATATTGAAACATTGAAAAGATAAGAAATTTATGAAACAATGTATTTTTAAGGTTATTTTATGTAAAGTCTCAAAATTACTTCTCTTGTGATTCAATTCCCCATAAACGAATTTGTCTGTCGTATAATTCGGCTTCATCAACGGACAATTTAATATCAGCCATCACGCAGTGGATATAATTTATTAATATTTAAATGAAACACCGGCAGAATAATCCAAACTTAATGAGAAGACAACGCAAGGATGTTGGGGATGTTCAAGTTTAGCCGATGTTACGCGCGTTACCCGTAATGGCGCCTAAGTGATTAAACATAAAAGTTACCGCAAGGTAGCGTTGCATTCGTTATATTTGACAACATTTGCAAACTTAGTATTTAAAATTTCACATTTCTCTGTATTTTAAATAATCAAGAGTTTATGGTTTATGAAAACAAATTCTCCACACGACTTTTGTCTTTTTTTACTTTATTTCTTTGATACATCAGTTAATCTCTTGTAAACGTTTCTTAAAAACGTTGTTTAGATTTGTTGAAAATATTCAAAGTTAATTATATCTCTGGTTAGCAATGGCGGACGATGAATACGAGCGAGATGACTTTTTAAGCGATTATGACGACGATGACGATGATGAAGACTGCGGTAATGATGATACTCCAGGTGCAAAGAATCAAGAACGTAAAAAACATTCAAAGCAAGAATCTTTTGATGACGGAAAAAATAGACAAATAGATATACTAACAAAAGAAGAAGCTGAGAATTCAGGAGGCAATGACAAGAATGATAATTCTAAAAGTCAACGAACGGAGCGTATTACTACAAAATATATGACCAAATATGAAATTGCACGAGTTTTGGGAACACGTGCTCTACATATTGCAATGTCTGCTCCAGTCATGGTTCCGATTTTGGATGAAATTGATCCTTTAAGAATTGCAACAATGGAATTAATTGAAAAGAAAATACCATTGATTATTCGTAGATATTTGCCTGATGGTTCCTTCGAAGATTGGAAGGTTGATGAGTTACAAATTTTAAGAACAGAAGGTAAATATTTTGACAGTTTTCAAATATAAATGAAAATATAACTTTTTTTTAGCGCAAACTAAAAATGGTGTAGATAATTATCTGTTTATGAAGTAGAATTAAATAAGTAAATGTAGAAAACTGTAGTTTGAATTGTATTTAAAGACGGTGCACATGCGCAGTAAAGTGCATTGAATGTCAAATGTCGAAAGATTTATGCAACCCAACCGACAATTAACATATCATCCATAGGATCCATAGCATCCATAATTTGCTGTAATACTAAAAGCACGTTCTTCTGATTGTTGTCTGCGTTATCTAAAAAACCCATAGTAATAAACAATTGAAAGCGATACGCCTTGAAAGCAGAGCATAACATACCAAATTCACAATGGCTGATGAAGAATATGATGGTGATGGAGATATGGGTGATGAATTCGAAGACGATGTCGAGGATGAAAACATTGAAGAATTGGAACAGCCGGAAGAAGAAGGTGATAATATAGATATTCTACAACCAGGACAAGCTGGCGGTGGTGTCCCAAAAAACAAACGAATAACTACTAAATATATGACTAAATATGAACGAGCAAGAGTTCTTGGTACTCGAGCGTTGCAGATAGCAATGTGTGCACCAGTGATGGTTGAACTTGATGGGGAAACGGATCCACTGCAAATTGCAATGAAGGAGCTAAAAGCACGCAAAATCCCTATTATAATACGCCGATATTTACCAGACAACTCATATGAAGATTGGGGCATTGATGAACTTATTATAATAGATCAGTAAATAATTTTTTATTAATAGAATAAGCTTAAACTATAATCTTACACTACCCTGAAATAAATTAATGTTTATAAATTAATGCATAGGTGCGGTGTACTTATTATATTGTTTCGATAAAATATGTTCTTGTAAGTCTGTTCGTCATACGATGATTCTTAACACCCTTAACACGCTCAACATCAACATCAATACACTGAAAGCTCGATCTCCCGGGCTAGGTGGGACCGCAGCCGTTCCGGGTGAACGAAATTTCGG
>JAODVP010090357.1:0-12698 GCA_025400035.1 Tetradonia laticeps
GGAATATCAAAATTTGTATATACAACCAACCGCCAAATTTCAGCTAAATACATAGCAAACTTTCACGAGTACCGACTCTGCTCAATTTCTGTTCTCCTAATACTTAACGGCAAGTTTAAACGCAAATGAAAGTAGTTTTATTGCATTCTTTTCAAAATTTTGTGTTGAAACTTGCGTGAAGTATTAGGAGAACAGAAATTGAGCAGAGTTTGCTTACTTGCAATTTTGCAATGTTTTAAGCTGAAATTTGGTGTCGAAGTTCCCACGAAGTATATAAAGTGTGGAGAGAAATAAATTTTATTACACTATCATTTATATTTACAAATAAAGCAAGAGATAATCGCAATTTGCCATGGTGAATTCTGACAAAACTCAAAAATTGACAAACCTTGGTCTCAATTTTAAAGACATTCCAGTTAACTAAGTTTGCTCTACAAAATGACACTAAAAACATACATTTTCCGCTTATGGTTTGCGAGAAAATCGCATTTTCCCCGAGGTGAATTTCGACAAAACTCAAAAATTGACAAAATTTGGCCTTAATTTTATGGCCTTTGTAGTTAACTAATTATATCAAAAATCACCTCATGAGAAAGAGCTTCCGTTACTCTACAAAGTGACACTACGCACATACATTTTCCGCTTATGGTTCGCGAGAAAATCGCATTTTCCCGAGGTGAATTTCGACAAAACTCAAAAATACACAAACTTTGGCCTTAATTTCGATGCCTATCTAGTTAACTAATTATATCAAAAATCACCTCATGAGAAAAAGCGTCTGTTGCTCTACAAAATGACACTAGGAATTTACATTCTCCGCTTTTGCTTCGCGAGAAAATCGCATTTTCCACTTACTTTTAATCACGGGAAAAAGCAATTCTTTCTTTACAAAATGACATATGGCGCTCATAGATTGCGAAAAAATCACAATATTGTAGTCGAAACGTATGGGTCTAATCTCCACCCAAGTAAACGTGAGCGAAGCAGTAGATGATGCCGCGCATATCCAGGTCGATCTTCATGTAGTCATCATACTAGAACATTAAACAATTCTCATTAAAAGTAAGAAGAAATCATTCGCGACCAAATAACATATGTGCTTATTTACCTTAGCCTGCAGATAACGCCTCACCACACAAAATAGTCTGCTTTACCAAAAGTCCTCTTCGTCCATGTCACTAATTATGACTGCAAACTTCTTCTAACGGCGAATTGGGACCATATTAGCATCATCAGAGAGGCCAAATCCGCATATTGATTCCGACCATGCATTGCACCTTGATTGCAGGCTGGATGTTTGTTGTCGCTTGGTATGCTCAAAATGGCGTCGTAGTAATAGGGTTTTTCTTTTAATATCCAACTAGTATCGATCTTATTACGATCTTCTCCAGGGAAGTGTTATCGAAAATTTGAAAATTCCCTGTGGCTCCTATCCTACTTCCGATTCCGATCTCCAGATAAAATTCTCAGTACAGAACCTCGCGGGCCAATTAGCATTGTACGAAATTTCTCTATAATGTCAGCCACAATGTGTCCTTTCTCGTAACCTGCTCACTGTTAACAATTACCATCAACCAATGCGTTTTCAAAGTAAAAGCTGCAGGAACATGCCTATAAGCCCACTGGCTGCTCCCGGAAAAATATATATATTGGATTAGATAACTAGTAAGATAATTCTCGTTCATTCAAAACTACTGAGCTACATTATTCTTTTATACGCTATGTTTAGGGTTACAAGCAATTATTAGGGTTACAAGCAATTGTTAGGGTTACAAACTCCAACGATTATTCGCTGGCTTAGAACCCTGACAATAGCTTCTAACCCTAAGCGATAACAGCCGAACATAGTACCGAATACAGCCGTATACATGTTCTGTCGTAAACCAAAATTAACTAACTTAATATCAAGAAATTTCTTATTAACAATTTAGAACAAACTTAGTCATAGGTATGTTCGATTACTCTATATAAACCAATGTATTCCACTGCTTACTCTGTACATCTGCGGTTGATGAATTGCTTGCTCAAAACATGCTTTGACAACATGACGTCAACTGCTTGCTCTTGCTCCCCCTAAGAGGAAGGAACAAACCTTTAGGTACCATAGTTCGCGAGAAAATCGCAATTGTAGGTGTACTATAAAACATTTAAACATTTCTTTACCTGTGTATTTGTTGCACTCATCTTGTCCAGCTTACCAATCCGATGCACACTCCAGCCGCTTACCAATTGGAGATAAACACACCTACAACTGTACAGACCTGGCTAGTGCCTCAGGAACACCACGACGCTGCAAGGAGATGATGGGATCGGCGCCGCCATAATTGTTATTTTTCCCCGTAACCCACGTGGCAGTCCCCCCAGCGGCGAAAACAACACTGGCGAGGCGGACGACATTGGCAAGCTTGGCAGGTACGCCACGCGAAGCCACGGTTACCAACTTAAAGGTTTTCCCCCGTTTTACGGGGTTAACCGGGTAAACGATTCTGATAGAATCTTTTTAGAGGTTTTATTTATACAGGGGTAGTTTTGGGGATATTTTTATTTATTAGTAATAATATACTTTAAAAAGAATTATGTGGAAGCATATGATGTTATGTTTAATATTAAACAAAATATTGTCAAAAAATTGTAATTACAAAAGTTACTGCAATATTATTTATTAATTAGATATACTTCATTACATTTACTAAATATTAATTTTTATGGGGATTTTCACGTAATAAAGGTTTTTTCTCGTAGTGCAGGTTTTTGACATAGGTTTAGGGATAAATATTTTTTAGAGTTGGGAACACTGTGCGAAGCACTCAAGGAAGGGATGAATTATTTCTCATATGCACCACTAGAAGACTCTGCATGTATTAAATTAGATAAAAAGTTGAAAAATTCGTAATATTCTCCTCTACGTCCCATCCAAATATTGTATCGGTTACGGCAGGAAAGTTTATGCTAAGCAAACATGGAATTATAATTATATCATTGTTTAAAATGTTTTTGTAATGGTGTTGATGACTTCCTTCGACAATCATTTTAACAATTCAGTTGCATTCCTGTAATACAACAATTGACAATCGCGAACGAATAGCACTTGGAAAAGTCACTAAACACCCACTCAATAACGCTACATTCAAACTGTAACAAGCCACATTGTCTTGCAGGAAGATGACGCAATCAATTCTGTTATCCACTGCGTAATAGTGTAAACATTTGATGTATTTAAATAGTTTATTTGTGAAGGCCATCCGTTATCATAAAGTGTTGCCACTTTGCATCAGTTTTCAATCAATCACATATAAGTTTCTTTCAGTAAAAAAAAAACAGTGCACTTATGTATTCCCTAGCATTACACACCTAACATTAATACAAATAAGTAATTATTCTATAATATATATCATATATAGTATATATAATAATACAATATATTTATATAAATATCATTTCTCTCTTTTAAACATAGTCTTAAAAGTATCTTTGTTTCGTCTTCTTTGCTTAGAATCCAAATTAAATAATTAAATATTCTTTGCGGTTTTAATTAAGTTTTAAACAGAAAATATATTAAGAAATCGAACAAGGGAATGTTACTTTGGTATAATTGGTATTACATTAACGTGCGTTGGTAAACATAATCTTTGTTCATTAAATGTTTAGAAACGAATTCGAGAATAGAAGTCAATGCCGCTGACATAACCAGCAAAACTATGAATCATGAATCTATGAAGGTGAAGACAACTCACCATTTGGGCTATAGTCCTTCAAAAGTTCTCTAAGACGTACAATTTCTTTGGTCGCCATGGTGAGATCGGCTTGCAGGGTAAGTTCCTTCTCTCGCAATCGCTTAATGTCCCTCTGGCAATTCTAAAAATCCCACACAGTCAAAAAAATGAATGAGAACCTATGCTTTCTGTAAACTTACGACATTCTGGCGCAAAAGTTCCAGCTTGTCGCATTTTAATCGCGTGACTTCCTGTACAAGAGCGTCATTTACACCGCCGTTTGGAAGCGGTTGGTCCTGACATACACTGCATGCCTTTGCAGCCGTCTCCGCGCTGCTCATGCTCTCCAATCCGGTATCGCTATCGATATATCCGCCGACAAGATGTTCTAGATCTTCGCTGGTAAGTGACGAATCGTCGGATGCTTCGGACATAGCCGAATGTGAATGCGATTGAGCATGTGCAGTTAAATCCGGTGAGGATGTCGTCGACGAGGTACTGCTTTTCTTTGACAATGAACGGATGCTCTGAAATTACAAGCAATAAATTTAACCTTCATGGGGCGGATGGGGACAATTTTCAAATCCAAAGGAACTTACACATAAATATATTAAATTATGAATTATTATTAAACTAGTCGATTAAAGTTCGATGCTATGATGAAGGATTTTGGGGGCTAGAAGAAGATCTAGTTTAAACCGGAAGGGAGCTGATATTCAAATCTGTAGGTTGATAGGAAGGCGCAGATACAGCTCAGTTTCCAGTTTAGCCTAAAAGTTCGGAGAAATATACGACGTATTCAACGAGGTAAGCAAATTTTGGTAGCGTTATTAATTTTAGCGAGGCTAAAGTTAAACAAACTGGAAATTAAAATTGTGAAAATACTGTGAAATCGCATTTGAAAGAGGAAGAGTTCCTCTCTCGATCTGAGGTACTCTCGCGTATCCAAATTTATTGGAAGTGGCTCAAAATCGACGCCATAATTGTGCGTCGGAAAATTCTAGTTTTCTCGCGAATCGCTAGAAATAAAATTGCACAGGACATGGCATTCCAAAGAGGACGAGTTGTTCTTTCGATCTTTTTGAGTCCCGTGGTTCTAAATTTATTAGAAGTGGCTTAAATTCCACGCCAAATTTGTGCAATTGTTGGAAATATTTTCCAGGTTGGAAAATACCACTTTTCTCGTGAACCGTTGGAAATAAAATTGTGCAGGACATGGCATTTGAAAGAGGACGAGTTGCTCTTTCGACCTGTGGTACTCCCGCTATTGTAAATTTAATAGAAGTGGCAAGGATTTTGCCAAACTTGTACAATTTTTCGAAATTTGCAAATCACGCTTCGGAAAATTCAACTTTTCTCGTGAACCACCAGAGATAAAATTGTGCATCGCATCGCATTTGAAAGAGAAACAGTTCCTCTTTCGATCTGAGGCACTCTCGCGTTTCCAATTTTATTAGAAGTGGATCAAAATCCTTGCCACACTTGTGCAATTTTTGAAAATTTGCAAATCACGCGTCGGGAAATTCCACTTTTCTCATGAACCGCCACAGAGAAAATTGTGCATCGCATCGTATTTGAAAGAGATGCAGTTCCTCTTTCGATCTGAGGTACTCTCGCGTTTCCAAAATTATTGAAAGCTGATCAAAATCCTTACCAAAGTTGTGCGATTTTTCGAAATTTGCAAATCACGCGTCGGAAAATTTCACTTTTCTCGTAAACAGACAGAGATAAAATTATGCAGGACATGGCATTTGAAAGAGTACGAGCTGCTCTTTCGACCTGTGTCACTCCCGCTATTGTAAATTTAATAGAAGGGCCTCAAAATTGACGCCAAAGTTATGCAATGCTTCGAAATTTGCAAATCACGCGTCGGAAAATTCCACTTTTTTTGTGAACCACCAAAGATTAAATTATGCAGGACATGGCATTTGAAAGAGGAACAGTTCCTTTTTCGATCTGAGGTACTCTCGCGTTTCCAAATTTATTGGAAGTGGATCAAAATCCTTACCAAAGTTTTGCTATTTTTCGAAATTTGCAAATCACGCGTCGAAAAAATCCGGACTATAAGGAACTGTATCTGGACTCCTGTTTATCCTACAAAATTTTATTGAGTATTCCGAGACTCGTAAATTTATTCTATTTTGGGAACGATATTTAAAACATTCTTGGAAAAAAACTTTAGGAGATATAGTATAACAAAAAACAACTTCAAGCATTCACAAAAAGAAAACAAAAAAAGTATGCATATCCCTTTCAACATAATAAAAATTAAAAAATTCAGGACTATGTATTTTAATGTACTTATGGACTGTCCTGTATATTTTCTGCCTAAATTTCGACTAATTCATAAATTTAGGATATTTCCGGTCGGAACCAGATGCTAAAAACCTTACTTCTGTCACACCAGAGTTAGCAACTTTAGGGAAATCTTCGAAGCGGCTGTAAACTTGCTTCTATTATTTCGTTTCAATTAAAACTATAAGAGATAACCAAAAATGATTTTGAGTATTCGTTTCTTGTTTTGATTATTCAGTTCTGTCCAGAAGGGTTACAATCTCCACTTCTACCCGGAAACTTCAGAAATTGAAAACGTTACATCTAACGAGCCATAATTCCGATGTCTTTTATAGCTTCACATAAAACACTAGGACGGACAAACACAGTAAATTATCACTAACAATAAGTACAAATAGAAATCTACTAAAATTAATCTCTTACCGATGGAGTGCTTCCATTCCCCATTGTCTGACTAGACTTCTTCGTGTGCTTGTCCATTTTCTCCTCATGCTTCGAATTGTTATTGTTACCATTATCAACACTGACACTGGACGAAGACTTCACTCGAGACGTCCATGCCTTGCGGACGGTGTCGATGAATCTCGATCCGGGGCCTGAGTCACTCTTGGGAGTGAGGGGCGCCACCTGCCCAGCAGCGAGAAACTCCGCAGTTTTCTCCTTCAATTCGGCGGTGAGATTCTGCAACAACGACGCGCGGGTGCGCAGCTCCAGCCGGGCGAATTTGTCCGCTTTGTAACATGCGTTCTCTGCATTGATGAGCTTCGTGAGTAGAAACTCTTTAAATTCCGGGCCATGCCGGAACACGGCAGGCGTGGGCAATGTCGGCCCAAAGAATGGAACATCATCTCGGGCTGTCACGCTTACTTTGTACCTAGTATTGGGCGTGTTACCGTCAACTACCTGCACGACAATAAACGCATGCAGGAAGTGACTGGCAATCATGCCGGGACTGAAGGGCGTGTTCTCCTCCTGGAAAACAATCGCCACAATATCGTTGCCAATGTGCCTCTTGCGTTGAAGTTGCTGTGGGTCGCTCTCTGTATATGGGAGAAGGGTGGAGACATGGAACATGATTTCTCGGTCCTTGAACGTCTCGAACACAGCACAGTCTCCCGTGTGTCCATTCTGTATATCCAGCCCCCCGCGATATCCCTTGTGGTCTTTCAACTGGATCCGCGACCCGAGGAGATTCAAAAAGTTGTCGAATGCTGGTGTGGTTTCGTTGTTGCAGAAAAGTTCCTCCTCCGTAGTTTGCCCGAACTTTTGGTAAAGGACGCCGAACTTAAAGTTCGACACCAAAACATGCTCATCATAGGTGGCAATTAGAGAGGATGCTTTGGGGCATAACACGGGGGCGAAGTGTTCGATTTGCAGAGAGTCGTTGAGGAGTTTCGCCATTTTCTGGGGGGAGGGCTGCGCGCCCAAGCAGGACAACGGTACTAATTCGTGCATGGTCCCAGTTTTCAGCCGCAGTAAAATGCGGGTGTGCTCCTGATTCGCTACATTCTCATGTTTAAGTGAGAGTAGGACAGGGCCAAGTGACTCATCCGTCCCGATGAGGTTGGAATGGTCCTTAAATATACAAAATTTCAATTAGTGGTGGCCTTGCTACATGGGCGAATCCTGCAAGCGAGTTGAACAGGAAGTATGGCCATGAATTACGTGGACATAAGGTTGGGCACCGTTTCTTTAAGTCGTTGCGCTCTTTTTGCTCTCGTTCGTGTACCGACCGCGTTGTTGTATAACTAGCATTTTGTATTTCTTTATTCTTGCTCATTCCGGACTAGAATAATGCATGAACAATGGGTTGGGCTTCACACAGGTCTGCGGCCAGCACAATGGAGAATATAATTGTAATCCGAATCCCACGCGTTCAAAACGCGAACAATGGCCGAACAAACGGGTTGCCATTAAGCAAAGCGTGCAATTGAAGTGGAAGATACTGTACTTGTTACTTTGGTGTGCGAGCACGAAGAGACAATCATAAGTTTACATTAAAAACGCAATGATAACGGGAAAAGCTTCATCACATTAGTTTTTACTATTGTGGAAAAGTCATTTTATAAAGAAAATGCTTTTGTACAGAAAAATAAACTTCTGTTTCTGCTATGTAATTGACATTTAAAATTTTGAACGTTCACAGTTCACCTTCTTGGATTTGATTTTTTGACATAACTTGAAAAATATACATGAATTAATATAAAATATGAATTAATAGAAAACAAAAATAATAATACAATAAAATGGAGAGAAGATTAAATTCCCTATAAACTATGATTGTCAATCATTCATTGTTTCTGCATACCAAGTATTCAAAAAATTATTTTTCTTTGCCTTTGATTTTTTGCCCTAAATTAACGGACCAATATAAATTAGTTTAAAACCAATTTAGTTATAATCCCACGAAACCTTAAATGCTGTATAAGAAAAGATAATTAAATTCTCTATAAATTAGTGTTTGACAAACATTCCTATCACTGATAGCTTCTGCATACGAAGCGTTCAAAGTCTTTATTATAATTTTTGCACAAAATTAACTCATCAACATGAATTAATTTAAAATTAAGTTTAGTTCTAATCCCAAAAAATTTAAAATACTATATTCAGAAAGACTATTAAATTCCCTATAAACTGGTATTTGACAAACATTGTTATCAATATTAATTTCTATATACTAAGCGTTTTAAATTCCAGATTTTTCTCCAAAAATGATAAATCATGATTAATTAAACAAAAGTTGTATTTTTAATAATTCCAGGAAATTTTAAATGCTATATTTGAAAAGAGGATTAAATCCTGTATAAAACTAGTGATTGAGAAAACTTGTTATCATTAATATTTTCTACATAGCAAGCATTCAAAGTTCATCCTACATAAGTTTGGATTTAATGCTCAAAATTAATGATCCAATCAAATTTAATTAAAAACCCAATTAGTTATAATACCATGACACTTTAAATGTTGTATAAGAAAAGATAATTCCATTCTCTATAAACTAGTGTTTGACAAACTTTGTTATCATTGATAGTTTCTGCATACCAAGCGTTCAAAGTCTATATTACATTTTTTTTAAAATTAACTCATCAACATTAATTAATTTAAAACGTAATTTAGTTCTAATCGCAAAAAAATTAAAACGCTATATTCAGAAACACTATTGAATTCTCTATACACTGGTATTTGACAAACTTTGTTATCATTATTAATTTCTATATAATAAACGTTCTAAATTTAGTCTAGATTTTGTTCCAAAACTGACAAATCATGATTAATTGAACAAAAGTTATATTTTTAATGATACCAGGAAATTTTAAATCCTATATTTAAAAAGAGAATTAAATTCTCTATGAACTAGTGATAGACAAAAATTGTTATCATTAATATTTTCCACATACCAAGCATTCAAAGTTATTACATTAGCATGGATTTAATGCTCAAAATTAACGGACCAACACAAATTAATTCAAAATTAGTTATAATACCATAGAATTTTAAATGGTACAGAGGGAAAGATAATAAAATTCTCTATAAACTAGTGTTTCACAAACTTTGTTATCATTATTGGTTTTTCTATACCGAGCGTGCGAAATTCACTTTCGATTATTCCAAAAAATGACTAATAAAGATAAATAAAATAAATCTCATATTACTAACGATTCCAGGAAGTTGTCAATGTTATATACAAAAAGAGGATTAAATCCTCTATAGACTAGCGTAATGACAACTTTGTTGTAATTAATAGTTTCTGCATACAAAACGTTCAAAGTTTACCTGAGATTTTTTGGTCGAATTTATCGCATCAATTGATTTAAAATCCAATTAGTAATCCCACGGAATTTTATGTACTATAAACGGAAAGATAATTAAATTGTCTATAAACTAGTATTTGACAAATTTTGTTTATGATCATTATTGGTTTTTGTATACCAAGCTTTCAAAATTCACTTTCGAGTTTTCCCCTAAAATGACTCAACTCAGCATTAGTTTAATAAAACACAAGTACATCAAGAAAATTTTAAATTTATATATAAAATATATATAAAATAAATATGTATAATTTTTTTATAAATGCTTTTGATAGATAGCTTTTGCATATAAAGCCGTCAGAATTTTTTAGCAAAAGAAAACTCGTATTCCAACATATTTTTCACCGAAACAAAAATATCTGATTGTAAGTTTTCCGGTAAAAGTAGAAATGCTCAACGACATTGGCTGATTGCGTATGTTTGTAATTGTTGATACAATCAAATGAAATAAAGCGCATGGGAGAATTCGCACGATTCTCGTGCATTGCTTGAGTGATTTTCTCAACACTGCTTTGTCTCGCCACCTAAGAAACTCTGCTTCCCAGCGATTATGACACACCATTCCGTGGTAATTAGCGCAAGAGTTCGCCACAGCAAAGAAAGAAGTGCAACTCACCCGGCCGTGAAAGAAGCGCCGATAGCACTTCGCCGTGTCGTCGGTCTCGATCTTGGCGCGCCAAGTGCCATGCGGCAGGATGAACGAGCACTCATGGTCGGTGCCATCCACCCAATAGCCGCCGTTTTCCGCCGCCACAATCAGAGGAAGCTGGCCAGGCCGCGATAGGGTTTCCTGCAGCAGGCGCCTGCATTGCGTCTGCGTGGACTGCTGCGAGCTGGCCGATTGCGGGGACCCCGGCGGCGTGCCGCACAGCGACGCGGAGCGCTGGTACACCGGCGTGATGGCGGCGCGTTCGCCGCCCCCAAGCGAAGCCGTCTTGTTGTTGTTGCTGCTAGACAGCCGCTGGTGACACTCCTTGTCGGCGTTGCCTGTGCTGTGTCGCTGCTGCGTCGCGTTCGCCTGCAACAGATTACAGCCTTGTAGCAGTGCAGCGCATGTCCGTTAGATACAACACATCACACACACATACATATGTATATACCTGACTACTCCGAGATTAAGAGACAGGAAAGAAGGCCACTTACCCGTAGGAAACTGTTAATGTTTGCGTTTGTTTTGGCAGTGTTTGCTTGTGTTCTTGTGTTGTGCTTGGTCGAAGAGGCAGAAGAAATGTGCGAGAAAGATTGGTTGCGAAGCAGTGCACAAGACGAAGACGCGGCCGAAGGCGTAGACCTAGTGTTATTGTTGTTTACCTGCAACAATTCGAGAAACATTCAACGGCGTGCAAGGAGCGAAACTCGCTTAGGCAGTAATTGCTAATCTGCGAACCGGAACTTGAGCGACGCCGGCTGATTTACTCCGCGGGCAAGGAAATGTCGGAAAACGAAACGCCACGAGAGCGAATGGGAAATGGGAAAAGAACGCGCAAATAGAAATCAGCAGTCGCAATGAAAAACAAACAGTGCAATCGACTTATCGATTGCCTGACTCGGTGAAATTGCCATTTGCCATATGTCATGCACGTAGCTGGCGCATCAAACGGCAACGCGAAAAAATCGTTTCGATTAGTCATTGCTGGCAATGCTGCATACAACAAGTAAAGAGCGTTGCGCCAGTCTGATTCATCTGTGAAGGAACTATAATGAGCGGAGTAACGAGAAGTTGCAACTTTCACATTGTCCCACATCGCGCGCCGAGGCGAATCAGCGTCGACAATACGGAAAAGAAACCGCGCGCTGGACTACATACGGAGAGTCTACATATGTCTCATGGACGTAATTCGAACGCGCGTCTAAACTTTGCTGTGCTTTGCATTCACTCATTACGTTTCATTGGGTTTCATTGGTCACGAATTATAAATATTGCATTAGCGCGTTGAATCAACACACACAGCGTTACGAAATGAAAGTTCGCGTTCCGGTTTTTCAATATTTCAATGTTTCAATGTTTCAATGTTTCAACGTTTCAATGTTTCCAACGCCAGCCGCTCAAATTATTACGCACATTCGGTAATGTTAATGTTCTTCGGGTATTGTTCAAGCTTGATATTTACACTCGGTGTCTGAACCATAAATCAAACCGGTATGTGAATGATGCCATGCGATGATTAAACAGTGATGACTAATGCGTGCTACCTGTGATCACTTCGTTCGTTGTCCATTTATCTCCGGTAGTATACGCATTGTCTCATCACAACATGTTCGAGACAATACACGTAAACGTACGAAGTACTTCAGTAGGAAATTGATATGCCACTACTCTTCTTATACACACTTATTTAGGATTTCTTTGATAGATAGATAAACTTGTAGACGATTTAGAACTAAAAACATTATAATTAATGTTCATATTCCAATATTTATTGAGTTTAAATTGTTAAAGAAAAGATAGTTGTAAATCTGTGGTAGCTCTAAGTTTAGAGCCCTATAGCGCCAATATTGTAGTCTGCAGTTCGATTCCCAGTCACAGGATATCTTTTCATTAATAACACTGTGGGTGGATTTTCAAAAAAGAAAAGGCCGCTCGGTTGATTTTAGTACAGAAAAATACGTAATGTTTTGCTTTATTTTTGCAGTCAATACAAATTCCAGTTTTCGCGTAAAAAATTATCAAAGTCTTCGAAAATCTTCATGTAAATCGCACCGCGAAGAGCATTGATTTGAGACAAGTATATGTGACTGCATCCAATCAACCCTGGCCTACGCCAACGTCGCATGGAGAAATAGAGATGAACGATATGCTGTATGCTTCACGCGCATTTGAACGTACGTATTTTGCTATTCCTTTATGCTCGTGAGTTTCGCTTCTTACGAAAAACAAAAA
>JAODVP010090399.1:0-12680 GCA_025400035.1 Tetradonia laticeps
AATACCCCCTCCCGTCGCCGCGTACTAGCGGTTCGAAAAACATGCGTTTCCTCTGATATATCTTAACTTACTCTTGTGACCATTCACACGACCAGGTAAAATTTCAATTTCTTCAGGCAAGATCCTCCTGCTCTTCTGATTCCACGGGAGTAGAAGCTCCGTCCTCATCCTGGTCTGATACCTCCAATGGTAGACTACTGTTGATGATGGGATTGAGCTTCCGTCTCTTAATTGGAATGTTTTCTTGATATCCAGAGTACTCGCCTTCTTCCCCGTTCTCCTCATGGCGACGTTTCTTCATACGTACCATTTGGCCATCCATTACAACGTGTGTAAGTCACTTCAAATTTCCCCGAATATGACAACTGATAATTTTATAGCAACTTGTCAAAATAAATGATAAGACAAAAGAAAGTCAAGCTATCACCACTAAAACTCACAGACACATCTTTATTTGGGACGCAAATAACAGGACCACACAAACATTGATTCTACGTCAATTACGGTGGAACTGATTGGGCGGATACGGATGTAGACCATGGCATAATGGATATGATGAGGCCTCTGCTAGTTGTGGTATGCTGTACACAAAGGTTTGTATTTGCTGCATCTGCATAGGGTCTGGAAGGCCCATGGGAGCCATGTGCTGGAATGGTCCGAAACTCATCTGTGGTAAGGGAGCGACGGGTCCGACGGATAGCGAAGAATGGGGCATGATGGGCTGCATAGGCATCGGTGGAGGGGCGGACTCGAAGATTGGGATCAATGCAGTTGGCGACATCAAGGGATTACTTTGATTCCAACACATTTGATGTTGGCAATGCATTGAATTGCTCGGGTTGTACATTTTGTTATAAGAAATTAGGAATTTTGAGGTTATTTCGGGACCGAAAGTCAATCGACGATTGTCGCAGATAAATTTTGAATTTATACTGAATTGTTGAAACATTCGAGCAGCTATGTCTGTTGCTCATGTCATATTTGTCATGGGTGTTATGATTAACTAATCGGCCAAACAAATTTGTGCATATAGTGCACCTAACCTATTTGATAGGTGACCCGTAGGAGACTTTACTACATCCTAGTCTTTATATCTACGAATCCCAATTGGGCCACCAAGAACAACATATTTGGACACACATGAAAATACAGCTCTTTAAGATGAAAGCATCGTACTCGTCTTTATTTGCATGTTTACATTTAACACCATCCCACCGAAAGTTCCATCTCATCATCGTCAGACCCTTCCGAGCTATACCACCCTGAGACTGTTGATCTAAATTTCACTGCTCGGGCACCAGCTCGGCTCCTCTGAAAGCATCGGATTGCCAGGCAAAGGATGATGCTAACGGCCACCACAGATCGACCCCATTTAGCCAGAATGTCCAATCGAAGAGTTGCTTTGACGAGATCCCAAAAAAGATCCATTTTTAAAGATTTCTGCTTGAACTAGAATTTCTTAAGCTGCTTTACTTACAATGAAGATGTTCAAATCATTTCATGAATTTACTGATACAAATGACAGGTTATTATTGATTGACACTTATGTAACCTATGAAATAATAAATTTGTAATAATCGACTCTTCAAAAACTCGTTTGGGACCATAATAGTCACTAAAAATAGATCAGACCTCTTTCAAGAGCACACGGGGACACACAATGAAATAGGGCTGATGATGCGGGTTCAATTCGCATTAAAGAAACGACAACAAATGCTTGAAAATTTAATTACAATTGTCTCAGGTCATTGTAATGCAATTTTACCACTCTTCGTCAGACATGTCAGAGTACCAGTCTCCGTTAGACACATCGTATGTGTTCTTAAATTTCACGCACTGGGGTTGTTTTCGTGTCTTGTGCATTGCGTTGAACACGATGATAACAATCATGGCGCAGGCTATAGAAAATCGGATCCAGCCAGATACTCTATCGAAGCGGCACAAATCAAAAAGATCCATTTCGGGCTAGTGATGGGGTATTGGCAGAAGGAAATCAGACTGTTATCATCCGCAGAAACTGTGTACAGAATATCTTGATTCGTGGGAGACGATGATTTTGGATGTATGAGGCGAAAGGTTTGATTTGAGAATAGTAATGTCTGACGTTGCGTAAACATGCATATTCTCTTGTTTTTCGATATATCATATATGGGAAACCGGGGCGAAGTATGGAATAACTGATATATTTAATGACCTTGGGAGGTAGTAGCATAAAGAGAAAAATGCTCAGACGCCCCGATTTCCCCTATACAATTGAAAACAATATAATGTCATAGTGAAAACAAATTATACACGCCTGTTGGTTAATTATACTTCAGGAAAATCGAAAATATTGTTCTTTGTCAGCTATCAATCTTTAATTTCTTTAAAATTCCATAATTGTCGAAAAATATTTCTGACTTTATTTATTCCCACGTATCGAAAATTTCATTCCAATCGAACACTACAAATATAAATACAGTAGAAATCGTTTATAACGGCATTGGAGGGACTGGTCATCTTTTGCCGTTATTCGCGGTTTCCAGAATTGTTATGATTTTGCATTTTTTTTCATTTACAACCCTGGCATGGATTCGGAATAATGGGATATGCTTGTTTTCAATGTGCGTCATAATCGTATGAAAGTTTATGGATTTCGTCCCTGAAGGTTATAACTATTTCAAACACCCACCCAGGTCAAATCTCGAAACGCACCTTTCGTTCTTTAGCCAAGAATTGGAAATATGTTCATGACAAGGCACTGAAATAATGCCGTTATACCAGTTCTTTTTTGAGGTAATCTGCGGTTTTTTTAACATTATAAACATAGGAAAACGGAGGGACCAGTCCAAACTTGCTGTTATATCAGGGTTGCCGTTTTAAACGGTTTCTACTGTATATTAAGGTAAAGACTAGACGACTTAACTCAAGTACTCTCTTCAGCCATCACAGCTTGTCATAAATACTATATAAACATAGAAAATTTTAAATTTATCATGGTCTAAACTTAAAGAAATACAAGAATAATTATAATTTGTTAGTAACTACTAGATAAAATTAAATCAACACAACACCTTAGAGCAGGATCGTCCCAGAAGTAGCAACTGTTTTTACAAATCCATGTCATGTCATGTACGATATGAGTTTACCTTTTTATGGTGATTGTACTGACGCGTCTCCATCTTGATTGATAGTGACAGTGTTTCCACTACACCCCAATACAGATACTACATGAACAGGATTGAAAAAATAGTATGCCTTACTTACGAATGACTCTACTATAAAAATTACTAGATCTGATCAGTCTTCTGCCTAAAAATAGGCATCAGCATATCAAGAGCACCACGAGCTGAATTTGTCAATTTCATGTTGGCAATTTCCAACAGTCTCTGCTCGGCTCCCAACACAAACTGGTCGTCTTCCGGTAATAGGGACTCGTAGACTCGGAAAATGTGACTCTTCAGCAAAGTACCTCCACCATCAGCGACAACATCCGCGAGTGCATTTAAATCCTCCGTGGTGGCCAAGCGCGTCATATGCGCTATAGTGAGACAAGTCTGTGTTGCAAACTTATCCCGTTGTTGGCACTCGGAAGTATCATCAATATTCTCAACTGTGATCAATCCGTTCACCAGCGCTCCCCAGAGGAACGCGAAGTTATCCCCGAAACCTTCCCGGGAATTGCATGATGTGATTGCTAACGCCGCGTTAATACGTACTTTGATATTCATACACATTTGGATAATAAACCCTAAAGCCATGAAAATGGTGACTGCAAGCGACACTTGCGAGGAACCATCAGGGACCTTCAGGGAATAAACCTGGGGCATTTTCAGGACGTTACCCAAGGCATGACAGGCATTCCAACGGGCTTTCATTAAATTGCAAGTCTTCGCGCAGTTTAGCAGCGCTTCAACACCTTCACAGAACCATTTGCGTTGCGTCTCATTAGTATTAACATAGTGTAGCAATTGGAGGAGATTCCCAAGAGCTCGGACTGAGTTGCAGCGGATTTTATCCAAATCCCGAGTTCCGCCTATCACAGCATCTACTATGGGGTTCAGACAGACAATTGAATTCATTCCTTCCGGGTCTGGATGTTTATCTTGATGGACTAACGTGTCTGATAGGTTCCCGAACCCCCAAGACGCACGGACGCGCACCGCAGCACTTTTATCCTTCATAGCCCTCACGAAAATATCAGTGGCGTCTTCTACGTACCCATCGTACGCGCAGACAGACGGGAACATCAGCAGTACACCAACAGCTCGAACCGATGCGGACTTCACAGTCTTATCAGAATCAACACCCATGGATAATACCGCCGTAATGCACATAATCTGCAAATTCCGCGGGAACAGCTCGAACACATGACAGCCAATAGCTCCGATGCAGTCTGCAGCTCCAGCTCGTAGTACAGCATGGTCACTGCACAAAAAACCAGACAGGTGACCCTGAAGCAAAGTCTGCCATACATGCAAAGCTTCATGTAGACACCCCGGCAGGTCGTGGTACTTCTCCATGGAGATCCCCAATTGCTCCATGGCTTTCGTGGCGTGGTGTAGGACGTCCGGGTTTTTGGGGACTGTAAAAGCACATAGTATCGTGCGCACCGCAAAGGCCAAGAAGGGATACACGAGAGTTTTGAAGTACCGCTCAGATAACGCGCTCATGATTTGCAAGCTCTCTACTTGGACAGGAGCGCGCGCCGCGTTTTCGCAAGACAAGTTATTGTAACACTCCTGGATTATCCACGACACGCGGAGGATTTCAGCCGCGACAGGCTCCTCAGTCGAGTCTGGAGCTACTTCCAGATCATCTATAGTTATTACGGTGTCTTCCTCAATCGATATGAGGAACGCGGCGGTAATTCCAGCGCAGTTCTTCGCCAGTAGGCATCCTAGGACTGTGAGGGCGCCGACCTGGACACTGGTGTCTGGGTGTTTGACCAAAGGCTTCAAGTTATGGACGATTTTCAAGCAGAGACTTGAGCGGACAGAGTCGTACGTAGTGTATCGGACCACAATAGCCATGGTTTTCAGGACTTGGGTTAATACAGCGGGGGCAGGCTCTGAGGTCGCGTAACATAGAGAATGATGTAGAGAAATGATGATCTCTTTCATGACAGCGCGTGGGGGAGCGCCGGCAACGTCTCGGTCGGAGTAGGCATAGGTTAGTAAGTGTTTTCCTTCCGTGAGTAGAGTTTGGAGACACATTTGTGCTGATAGGCGACAATGGGGCGAGAAGTCTTTTAACATACAAGTTTGGAGATTCTGCCCGGATGGTAACCACTTGTTCTGACTACCTTCAATCTGTGTAGTTTGGAGAAGAGCCACGAAGTGTTCGTAAATCAGTTTTTTATCGATGTACTGCAAGGTAGACAGGTATAAGTTACGTGCAAATAATTTGACTATCACAGTGTAATAATACTAGTATGCTTACCTTCAGCACATTTTGAAGCAGGAGAAGAGCAGCCAAGTGGATACTTCTATAACTTCTGCGGTCCAGTTCTGTAATAAAATAAGACACGACTGACTAAGTAAAAGATCTTGAAGTTTCCTACAAACCTGAATTGTTACTCAGAATATTGTATTCATAACAAGCTTGTGCCAAGTCCGGCTTCACCATACGGTCATCCGCTCGCCCTGCCTGTCGGCGTTTACGACGAGCCTTTCTCTCAGCCGCAAACGGCGCGAAATGATCCGGCTTTATGAGCGTGGAAGCTTCGGGATACAAATCCTGCGAAGGGACAAAATCAGCAGACAACACATCATACACCATATAGAATCTACACCCATCCATGAGGTGTCTGGCGCAAATATTGTCATGCTCGATGAGATGGGTGCGAGCTTGCAATGCAAACCGCGTCCCGGAGAGACAATAATATAACAACAGACGCTCAGAGATGTCATCATCGAACGGCGTGACTGGGACTAAAGTTGTGCCCATCACAGGCTTCGATTCCGCGTAGGAAATCATCCGCTTGATGAAAAACATCAGCAGGGTGTCCAGGATGGGCTGGGGAATGTTATCCGGAGTGTCCGACGGGATGCTGATGATGGCTTCCAAGGCTCGTATCAACGGTAGCACGAGTATCTTACGTTCTGGACGATCTACCAAGGAACAGTAGCTGTGAATAGATGGATGCTTCTCCATTAACGCGAAGACTGTCGAACGCTGGTTGGTCATCGCAGCGTTGTCACGGATAAGACCATCCACGGTTTGTAAAACTCGCGTGAATGGCATCAATGACTTGGTGTCCAGCTCCTCTCCTGATTTCAACGCAGCCAGGCACCATTTCACGGCTAGTAAGAGAGTGCTACCGTGCACAATGACTCGTCCTAACTTGATCAGTTTCAAGATGAGGAATGAAGTCTGTGCTATGAAGTACACATCGTCATATGGCACAATACTGACGAGTTGATTGATGAGCAATAGGCATTGCTAAACAAACATGTAAAACACTTAACTATTGCTATGTGTGGGGTTGTTCTGTACTTACCGTTGATGCAATTGGTACTATCTTAGAGTAATCGAATATGTGCAGTTCACGCAGCCACAGCCTCACACACGCTTTCTCTTCGTTGGTCAGTGCGACGAAAGGCCGAAATATTTGGAATTGTTGTACTAATTTCGAAAACTCTTCATCCATTGTTGCCCTTAGTTCAATTACTTGAAAGTCTTTAGGGTCTTTGGAGTAAAATTTTGAAATAGTCCTAACCTGAAAATGATGATATAGTTGCAAGAGTGATTTTATTTCTCTGCCATTACCTCTACTCCGACGCAAAACTAATCGGGATAATATATATGACACGGCACATGATTATTTATTAGTAATAATTTAGTTGTACGAACTATTCGGGCAGGGAATTGTAAAGAATTCGATATTGATAAATAAGTCGGGCACGATTGTCAAAAGACTGTACGGGGTTCAAATGGTACATGCAGCGACATCTAGCAGGAACAAAATTAATGTTTTAGGCTAGGCCTACATGTAGCTACAAATCTACCAAATCTACCAATAAAATGTTTTTACAAATCAGGATAGAGGTAATAGTCACAAGCAACTACAATAAATATGAACCGTTGTTTGTGCAATAATTCAATGACTACTAAGATTCCTGCAATAGTGTGCAATAGTTCTATGAGATTTGTACTTACATATATTCAGTCGAGTAGGACTTTAGTTGAATTTCTGTGGTCCTAGTGCTCAAAACTAGAGTTTCAAGCGTTCAAAGTAGATGGATTCGATTATGAGTAGTATTTATTCAATTTTTTACTTTGTAATCACAGCAATAAGATTCAAAGAATGATCGATGCCGTCGATGCGATTGAAAAGATAGCTACGGTCACCATTTTGATCATTTTGATATTTACGCATGCGTATAAGAATTCAAATGTCAAATGCTGTCAATAAAACGCGATCAGTTAGTTTGTTCGTTAGTGTCGATTGCGTTTTTAGATATTTTGCGTTTGTTCACCTGATCTAATCAGACTGATTTTTAGTCAGTCTAACAAACAAACCCAGTAATAAAATAAAACGAGGTATCTTTGTTATTATATTATTTACAAATAATTCCATGACTGCTAAAATTCCTGAATGCAATACTTTTATGAGATTTGTACTTATTTGTACATCAGTAGAATTTCTGTGGTCCTAGTCATAAAACTAGAATTTCAAGCGTTCAAAGTAGATGGATTCGATTATGAATAGTATTTATTCAAATTTTTATTTTGTAATCACAGCACTAAGATAGCCACGGTCACCATTTTGATATCTACGCATGCGCATTAGAATTCAAGTGTCAAATGCTGTCAATAATACGCCTTCATGTCGATTGTTTTTGCCATTTTTGCCTTTTTTAGATATTTTACATTTGTTCACTTGATCTAATCAGACTGATGTTTGTTTAGTCAGTCTAACATACAAACCTAGCGATAAAATAAAACAAAGAGGTAGTGTTGTTATTATATTATTTAAAAAGTGTAATTTTGTAACATTTAAAAATATACGTGTCGCTACGTCCTTTCTAAATCTTCACGCATTGCCATATCAGTATAACCAGAAATTTCAGATGGAAAAGTCCCTAAAGAAGGTGGATTGGATGCAAAATATTACGTAGAATTTAAACTGATACGACTTTCGAGTAGTTGGCATAGTAGTTGGATAGCATGGAATACGTATAAGTGTGTCAAACAAAGGTCGATCAACCGACATGGTCAATTTGAGGTTGAGAAAGAGTAATTTTCATTTTCAATGCGAGTGTCTCGCAAGACGTAGCAACTTTGGAGTTAGTCCTCGGGGACTTTCCAGTTAAGAGACTTCCCTAGTTCGTAAAGCTCCGATAATGCGCTTCCGACCTTGCCTTCGACCTCTAGCCGTTTGTAACAGCGGTAGAGTTGTAGTGCGGCACGCGCGTCTTCAGTGGAGTCGTGTGTTTCTGACTGGATCTTTAAGCCTAAAACAAAACGTTAGTAACGTTAGTACCATTAATACATTAAAGAATTGGTAAATACCACCTAGGAAATGCCACGCGAGGAATCGTAGCGACACCATTCGGTGATGAGGTAGATGAAATAGCACAACTGTATCTATAACTTGCTCTTGGGGGATCACCAAGTTGATAACCCGAAAATCGTTCTTCAACCCGTGCCCCACGAAGATGACTCCAATGTCTTGTAGATACCTAAGTTTGATATAAGTCGATTTCAGCGTTGTAAGATGTTTGGAGCTAAAGTTGGCGTCGAGGTCACCCGGCATGATCCCGGAGAATTTCGTAAGGTAGTCTACCACCTGCTCCTGGGTAGATATGTAGTCATCTATGAATGGAGTGCCTTCAAGTGGTCCTTGACTGCAAACACATTCAAATTATTGCTGTAAACATAACAAGAGGAAGCGGAAAGGTAGATAGGTGGTAAAAATACCCTCGGATGCAGGTAATCCTCGCTACAGATAAATGCGAAGGCTTAATCGTAGACATCTTCCCGTCGCTCCTCAACTCAGCTTCCTCCTGGTTCAAGGTCACGAACTCGGCGTCCATAGCCACCAACTCGCCTTTCTTGGGGTACTCGTGCTCCTCTAGCGTCGTGAAAGTCACAGTGCCACTCGTCCTGGTAATCGAGCCCATGACCTGCGTGAAGATCTCCTTATTCAAATTGTGCTTGACCTCGGTGTTGGCCCAGTAAATTTCGTCCGTTGAGTAGTATAATACGCATGGCGTCTTCCAGTCCAGGCTAAACCACGTCGCTTCCTGTGGAGGGACTGGGGTGATACTAAAGTCGTTGAAGAGATACCAAGCACTCTCGTCTCGTTTCGGCGTTTCTGGGAGGTAACTAGCTGGGACTTTAATGAGCGCTGCCAAGCTACGTTTCTCCACCGTGGAAGGCTCGGTGATGTAGCAGACGATGGCCGTTAGTTGGTACTCGACGAATCCGCTCTTGTGGCCATTCGAAATGGAGGCCGGCGTCGGCGGCCGGTTGGTGTCTTCATCCGCGACTTTTTGTACTATGAGTTCGTTGTCTTTTATCCGCATGCGTATGCGATGAGGCAGCCAGTTGTTGCTACAGTAAGGATTTGCGTGGGTGGAAATGGGGGGAGAGCTGTCGAAGCTGTGCCGGAAGCGGCAGCCTGGTCGTGAGCAGTTATCGCCATACCGACACGGCTTCGTGGAGCTTATTGAGTTTGGAGTGGATGAACGAGTTTGCTCGGTTGCCTAAAATATACATACATAAATCAATTATTTAAAGGAACACAATGGGTAAAACACACCAACTGACCTTATTGACCTTCTTGTCCATCTGACTCTGCCAGAAGGACTTGTTTTGCGGATTGTGCAGGCTGGTATTGATCGATAACACCTTGGGCAAGGAAGATAACCTCCGGCACTGCGATGTTGGCGAGAATTTACTGCATCGATCACACCAAGCCGGCGTTACCTGATCATAGTTCAAACTTCGGCGGAGGATCTCACAAAAAGACCAATAATCTTTCTCGGGCTCACCGCTCGGGTACATTAAGTTACAAGGCATCAGTATAGCTTCTTTCATTACCTGCAAAACGGCTTTTATTACAAAATTTACAGGGTAATCGGGGTTAAGGAAATTCGAAAGAAACTAGTGCGCACTGGAAAACGCGAAAATATGTGGAATTTCCTCACGATTAGAGTGGTGTAGAGCAATTTCACCTAGCATGAACGGTTTAGCAGATATTCAAGAAAAACTGTAACTTCTAGGTTATGATACCGACTGCTCATTGCGATATGTCATAAGATGCGGAATTTCCTCACGATTACAGTGATGTAGAGCAATTTCACCTAGCATGAATGGTTTAGCAGATATTGAAGAAAAACTGTAACTTCTAGGTTATGATACCGACTGCTCATTGCGATATGTTATAAGATGCGGAATTTCCTCACGATTGCAGTGCTGTAGAGCAATTTCACGTAGCATGAACGGTTTAGCAGATATTCAAGAAAAACAAACTTCTAGGTTATGATACCTAGTACTCATTGCGATAAGTTATTGAACCTTCACCTACGTAATAGTATAATCTCAGTTTGGATGATGGATGATTTTGCTACACCAGTTTTTTTGTAGATAAAACATAGACGTATTCAGGTAAAAACGAAACTCACCTCATATTTACACTTCAAACAGCAATTGATCAACCATTGCTTCATCCCAAACATCTGGTGCACCTCGCTCACCTCCTCCATCTTCACCTCCGAAATCCTGGGGCTGGAATCTTGACTAGACGGAGTCGATCGCTTGCCGTGTCCGGTGCTACTAATAATCGGAAAGTCGGTCTCCTTATAAACGAAGGGTTTCCGCGAGGTCTTGAGCTCCTCCTTGGACTTCCGCCGTGTCTCCATCAGTTCCATGTCCATCTGATGCAAAATAAATCGGTTCCAGCACTGGATCAACATCCCTAGGTCCACGCGTTGCTTCACATCCGCGTGCATGTCGCTAAGGATGAGCCCCAGCGCAGAGGCTTCGGGAACCGTGCGGAAGGCGCGCAGGAAGTTCCCCGGCTGGCACGGCAAATTGGATTGACTCGCCAGCATGTGGAAGAGGAAGCCCAACTCGCACGACAGACAAAATTCTTTATGACAGACATGGGACAGTAACATAGCGCGCAGGGGTTCGATATAGTAGAGAACCTACGAGGGTTTCAATAGTTAATTTGCGAAATTTATGAGGTTATGTCAACTTATACCTGTATCATTGGATTGCAATACGCGTTAGGCAAGATGGCTTCCAATCCAGCAAGGCCCGTGCGGTTGCACATGTCAAACTGGAAATCTTCGACCCCCAACTTGTTGTACTTCAGCTCGATGCGGCGATAGCGTTTGGGGATTGCGACGAAAGTGCCTGTGTCGTCTGTGATGGTGGACTTCGTATGGCGCTCGTAGCTCTTCAGTTTGGGCACGGCGCCACTGCTGCTTTCTAAGTTGTACGTAACCTAACAAAAAGCGCGTGTGAGAGGCGATGGCGCGTGTGCGCTGTGATGAAGTAGGAAGAGAATTACAGAGTAACGTTTATTAAATATGTAAATATGTAGAAATAAACTATAATCCATTATAATCAACAATCATTCTCACTAATAGAACCTAGGAAGAATTGTAGAAATAGCCAAATAAGATAATACTGTGTAGAAATGTGTCAAATAGTAAATAGCAAGTGCTCTAATAGAAAAATACTGGTGAGAGTGAATGTAAGTGTCTATTTCTCACTTGATTGCGGCGCGTGGCCTTCGGATTCGGTGCGTAACCAATGGGTCCCTGCATTTTCATCGTGCGAAGAATATCTGGATCAATGGCGGGGCTACGTCTGCAAGATGCACTCATGTTTTACACGAAAATTTACCAGGCTGAATTTCAAGTCGAGATGTGTGATTGTGTTCTGAGTGACATTCTTCGTTAAAGTCTGTCATAGTTACTAGGGTTACGTACCGATAACAGTTTGTCATCAGATGCGGGGGCCAATCGGAAGCTAGGGCCATGTCGCTGTGCGCGAGGGGCATCGGAATGGCGGAGAATGGGGCCTCGTAATCGTTTACAGACATGTGGACCATGGGAGTCACTACATCAGCGTGTTCGGAAGGTCGGGAGTACGAGTTGAAGACCACGTCTTGCCTGGAGCCGAAGAGATGGATGGAGCCGCTGTTATCGCCGAATACTAAGGCTTGGTTGGATGAACTGATGTCGAAGGATAAACACATAGCACCTAAACATGAATTCATTCGTTAATATACTTACATTCACCTAGTTTTATTCAATAATTAATTAAGATGTGTTTTCCTAGTATAAGATTTATTTATTATTACATCAGACCAGTTATTCTCGATGTTTTTATCTACGATTATATCGAAATTAATGCCTTAATCATAAATTAACAAGATAGGAATATTTACAATCGATGTGAATTCTTCTGCGGAGAAACGGGTGTCGTTTTATTAATAGTTAGTAGATTCAAATTTATGACAATAATGATGATGTATTTGAAAAGTTGATAGCACATTGTTTTTTTTTTGTTGTTGATTAATTAGCAACGGATTACCAACAATATGAGCACATGAGAATAACACTGTAATAGTCAATTTAACGACAGGATTCAAATTAGTAAAAAATTAACCTATATACAGGGTGGTGCAGAGGAAACGCATGTTTTTCGAACCGCTAGTACGCGGTGACGGGAGGGGG
>JAODVP010090410.1:0-12675 GCA_025400035.1 Tetradonia laticeps
GATTAATAATTACAACAAATAGAATATTACCTGCAAAAGTTTTGAAAAAGTGCACAATACAAATCTGCTAATTTGATAAGAATGCGTTGAGCTGTGAACTTCGGCTGAAGTACACACTTCGTATTAGCACTAAGGAAGGGCTTAGAGGGTTTTTCACCCGAATTCCCCACACACCTGGCTATAAAGTCAAATGCCCAAATTCTGACCCCAGCTCAAATTCGGACCAGTTCCACTACACTGCCAAAAAATGTTTGATAATTTGTTTCATTCTAGAACTTTCAAATATTCACAGTTAGTGTGTAACTTCAAATTTTATAGATTACAACTTACTGGAACATCTTGACTAGGTCAAAAGTTATATTAATTGCTAACCTCGATATGCTGTAAAATTTCATCAAAATGGCGACACGTCCCCCCCAGCGTGTACTATGAGTCATTCTGATTAAATGTAATGAAAGCTTTGAACCTTCATCGATGTAGTGGTATATGAACTGAAGATTAGTTTCGGAGCTACAATACTATATTCCAAAATATCCCATATTAAAAAAATATTTATATACGTACTATATTAAGTTTGACCGTGAAGCTTGTGGCCCGAAGAAATTTATTGTGTTTTTAATCTCCAATCAGCATCTTTTTCTTCTCATTCCTTGCCTCTTGGTCCTGGAAAAGTTTGATGGCCCACTGCCCGAACCTACGCCCACATCTTTTGCGATGTCTGTAACTGGAAGCACTCACTGGGTTACAGACATGTTTACCATCTCAGGGTAACGATGACATTCAAGAAAGATGGTCCATCAAAAGATGTTCATAGCTAATAAAAGCAAAAGAACCAAGTTTAGCTGTTCCTTGTTTCGACAATGCAGACATATAGTATTCGAGAAAGTTAATCACTGATCCAAATATCCTGGAAGTGTTCTTATCTTCTCCAGACTGCGGTTCGAGGACCACGCACTGGGAATGATTTATTGTGTGCTCGTATTCCATATGAATAAATCATCGAACTTGAAGCGTTCCGAAGCAGTTTTTGTCGCTTGGACTCCTTTGAATGACAATGAATGACAATGCGTACGTGGTGTCCGGCGTCCTCGGGCATTATTACCGGTGCGGCGAGTGGGGCACCGCGTATATAGGGAGCGCCGTGTGCGGCGCCGCGCTTCGTACATCGGCGGTTCGACCAGACGCGCATCGCGGACCGCGGACGCATCGCACTCCCAACTCATCCGGCTATCTACCTCCAGCCGTCAGCCCGTGCCATCTTCTTCGTGTGCCGCGTGTTCGCATGCCATCGCCGAGTGCGTCTAGCATGTAGCTCGAAACTGAGTTCCAAATCGAAACCACTACCAACCATTGTCACAGCGCTCACAATCAGTGAGACTCCTCAGTCTTCAAACTCTTTTATTTTATTGACTAGTTATTAAACTTTTCAAAGTGGATCCCACAATGACTTCCAGTGTAAAGCAAACTGTGATTCGGTAAGTCCGTTCAAAATACTTTTACTGATAAAAGGACGCAAACAAGTTTTTGCCAGAATTTCATTATCTCAGAGAAGAGAGAAATGTACTTGGCAACAACTTGTTTAGTCGCTATGTCAGAATAATGTATAGTTAGCTATAATACAGTTGAAGACTTTCATGCATAGCAATTAAAGTGAAATGTAATAAAACGAGTTGCTTTCTACTTCAATTTCTGCTTCATTTCATTGACACATTTCATGACATTCGATGCATTCAAATGATAATAAAATCGCACCACACGTGCCTCGGAATGCACATGAAAACAAACTGCATCGCAGTAAAAGCAGTTAAACATCAAATGTGTCTTTGATGGTATCAACTCGAACTTTACATTGCACATGGTTTTATCTATTTATGCATTTGTTTTATTCGTTATGCTTCAGGCTCTGTTTTCATAATAAAACGAAATTTGTTTATTGAGTTGAGTTTTGATTCAACTCAAGTTTTTTTAAGTTTTAAAAACTCAATAGGAAAACGTTAAACAAAAGAATAAAAGAATAAAAATAAATCGTATTTTGTACAAAGTTGTGAAACGTTTTATAAAACAGTCTACAGTAAAATTGGGAGAGATGGCTAATATAGTGATTAACTGATTAAACTAATTAGAAATAATTCATAGTCACGATACAGCTGATTTAACAGCAACCCTGATATAACGTCCGATTAGAGTTTCTCCGGTTTCCTATGATTTATAATATTAAAAAAACGCAGATAACGTCAAAGAACCTGGTATAACAGCAATATTTCAGGGCATTGCCAAGAACAAATTTACAATTTTCGCATTAAGAACGAAAGGAGTGTATCAAGATCTATGGGTTTTCAAATGCCGGTATAATCCTTCTCGGACGAAAATCATAAACTTTTATGCGATTATTACGCATGTTGAAAGCAAGCATGTCTTATTATTTCGAATCTATTCTAGGATTATGAGCTTGAAAAGAAAATAATGTAATATCACTAAATATAAATAAAATTTTGAAAGACTTTGAAAACGGTAAAGGACAAAAATTAAGTTTTGTGACAATAAATAACTGATTTTTTAAAAATAGTTTTAAGTCTTTTGTTTATATATAGTAAAAAAAATAGCCGAAATTGATGCTGGGTATATTTATTGCGTTTGAAAACCTGATACGCGTATAACGGCAAAAAAAACTGCCAGTTATAACCGCTTTCTACTGCAATTATTATAATATTGTTATAATATTAAATTATAATTTTTTAAACTTCTTTGGCCGCGCGGACAAATCGCACGGATCTAAATAAATATTTAAAAATCAAAGAAGCAAACCATACCAGATAAATATTCAGTTTCTTCTACCTGGCATTCATGTAAATAAAACCTTAAAGAACTTTATCGAGCAAATACAAAGAATGTAAAGAAGCAGAGAAAAACCAGAAAAAATACTGATATTACTGTTTAAACACCGTTAAAGAAATCAGCATTTTAAGGTATTTTTTGGTCGGGCGGACAATAATAAAAATATAATTCCAATTTTCCTAAGTTCAATCATACTTTATAATATCCTATGTTCTCGATATAACTTCGAATATTTTGTAATGTATAAGTTGTAATCTTTTTAAATTTTCTATCTGGGCTCCAGGATCGAACACGCTATCTTACGTCTTAAACTCACTCATTCAAACCTTTTATCTATGAGGCTCGGTGAAAGTGTGTGTCCTTTGAAAACATATATTACAAATTTTGAAATTTGCATATGGTGAAAGATTCACGGATTCACTCATCCAGCACGTTCACATTTTCACTTTAAATTCCTTTTACAAAATACGTACGGGTATAAACCAATAGGCATAATAATTATATTTTCTTTTCCTAAAACATTGCATGCAATTTAAATATTGACGCGCGTTATCGACGCATGGGTAGGTACGGTAGTTATTCTATACAAAATACTAATAATCTTTCATATTTACTAAAAAATGATAATAATAACAATTGACCAAGTACAACAATTGTATTCCACGTTTTTGAAAATATAGAATTCGCAACTTAAAATATGAACCGGTACTTAATACGTAACGCGTTAATAATATACACATACACGTGCAACATGCCGATATTTATAATTATATTTACAACGACGATTATAATCGACGATGTATCTTACCGCACGTGCAGCAAGTATTATGAAATTATCAAAATAAGCATCGACATAAATCAATTAAACTTGAAGTTACGAGCACTTACATATTTAAATCAACATTCAGGATTCTTTACTGTCTAGTAACTATAAAAATTGTTTTATTGGTAAATAACTACGTTAATACAAACAAATTAGAAATGATATTTTTTATTGCTAATTTTATTATTTTCTATATTATTTTCTAAATCATAAAATAAGCAATAAACACAACACAAATATATGAATTAGAAACCGCAACAATCTCAACTGACGTTAATGAAGCCTCCACTCATCAGTGATTATGAAGTAACGAAGCGTCACCAGCAATGATTGATGGACACAGTTAGTATCAGCCACGTTTGACTTTGATTTATTTGGATGTTTGCGTCGCGAGTATTCGCGGACGCGTTCCCCGCATGGCGGTGAGTCGGTAATTTTCTTCGCGACCAACACAAACAAAAGTCCACACCGTAAAAATTGAAGATGAGTACTACAAGTACTCGTATCTTGACTTGTACTTGCAGTCGATTGAATTGCATAAAGCAATTGAGATTGATTTGCGTGATACACCACGGTTAAAGTACCGCGTGCAGATAACACTAAATGCTCAGATAAATCAACGTCAATTTAGGTCGTCTGTACTATATAACTAGTAAAACAAAACAACAAATATCGATTTAGGCTTCTCTACAATTTAAAACTTCTGTAGTAGCCGACTTCTGGTTCTGCACACATGTTATCCATATGTAGTCATGCAATTAGCAGCAAGCGCAAAAAAACTTCCTACACGATTTGTCTTAATTCTCGTTATCGTTAATCCTCTAATTCAATTATGTGTCGCCGCGCGCGCTCGTAATTGCCGCGACACACAATGGAATTGAATGAGATTGCTGGTAGATTTCATGTCGAAAAGACGCTGCTGGCGAACGAGACAAGTCGCGCAGTGAAATGCACAGTTTCATTGCAAATTTGAAGGCAATTGCCGACAATTTTCTCATTTTCTTACTGACACTTTAACGCATGCAATCAGCATTTTGTGAATTTACACATTTACGCTGCAGTGTCCCCATGATAGCATTCGCTTTCCACGCGAATTGCGTTTACATACACGCGTAATTGATATAATCATTATTAAATAAGTGAAAAATTACTGTTTTTGTGCACATATGATTATATCCCACTTGTTGGCACTTATAGGAAAGTTATTATTCCAAAAATTGGCTATTTGCGGATACTTTGAGTTGTTGCCATTGAATTAATACAAAAGGAAGTCTCATAGCTGTGATAATTTTCACAAATTTGTTTTACGGCGAATGGTTGATCATGACCGTGACCTTCGCGATTTTTATACTAAATTACAGCTAGGTAAATATAGAAAAGTATGACATACTACATATCAGCAAAAATCCATGAATAGTAATAATACTAACGATGTTTTAACTTTACACTCAACCTTAATTGTTTGTACTGCCGAACAAAACAATATTATCACTAGCAATTATGTTAATTATTAAGATATCACATATCACAATTTATGCAGTGTTTTCGTAGATAATAAAAAGGAAAACTAAATATTTCCTTATTAATGTAATAATTTCGGGATCACTCAGTATAAATCGATGAAAATGTTATGACATAAACTAGTTAGGTCACTATTACATCTTCTATAACGAAAAGTAATTTATCTATTTTAAATTATTTGTTATTAATTCTTAAAATCCACAAAGTTTGAATTTTCTATGTTTTTAAATAATTTATTATTATCATTAATAAATCTTTAAATAATCAATTAATCATTACAAAATTTTGCGATATCATAGAAGAGTTATTGAGAAGTATTCTGTTAAAATTTCAATAATTTATTCAAAGTGTTTTCGTAGATAATCCAAAAAAACTAAATATTTTCTTATTAATAATTCTGAAATCATTTAGTATAAATCGATGAACATTTTAGAACGTAAACTAGTTAGGTCACTATTACATATTCAATAGTGAAAAATTTATCTATTTTAAAATATTTGTTATTAATTTTTTAAATCCACAAAGTTTAACTCAGTATAAATGAAAATTTTATGATATAAACTAGTTAGGTCACTATTACATATTCTATAGCAAAAAGTTATTTATCTATTTTAAATTATTTGTTATTAATTTTTAAATCGACAACGTTTGTATTTTCTGTGTTTTTAGAAACAATTTATTGTATAATCATTAATAACATTTTAAATAATCAACCAATCGTTTCAAAATTTTGCGATATGATAAAATAGTTATTGAGAACTATGTGTTAAAATTTCTAAAAATTTATACCAAGTGTTTTCGTAAATAATCCAGAAAAACTTAATATTTTCTTATTTATGTAATAATTCAAGTATTATTCAGTATAAATTGATAAAAGTTTTATAACCGGAACTAGATAGGTCATTTTTGCATATTCTATAGCGAAAAGTAATTTATCTGTATTACATCATTTATTAGTAATTTTCAAAATCTACATAACTACTTTTTTTTGATTTTAGAAATAACCTATTGTTAAATCATTAATAACTCATTAAATAATCAACTAAACATAACAAAATTTTGCCATATCACAACATAGATACTGAGAAGTACTCTGTTAAAATTTCAATAATTTATACAAAGTGTTTTCGTAGATAATCCAGAAAAACTAAATATTTCAGTATTTATGTAATAATTCTGGGATGACTCATTATCAGTATAAATCGATAAAAATTTTACAACGTAAACTAGATAGATCACTGTTCTTCTACTATCACACAAAATAATGTTATCACTAGCAGACATGATAATTATTATGATAACATATTTAAAATGCAAATTCCATGGGATGACTTTAAAAGAGTAAAATCAGAAATTTTACTCTCAAGTTATTAAAGCTATCATTTCTGATTTTTTCTTATGTTTCTTACTCCGCACAGGTATGTAATTTGATGCATAGTTATATAATTTATCGAAGCATCAAATTAATATTTATGAAATCATTGCAATCCTGCACTAATCAAAACTCTCCGCCCATTGCAATTCAAGCTGCGCTTGTGTATATTTAGCAAAACGTTGTTTATCTTCGTGATTATACGTTCCGATCGCCGTAATCAGCGTCGTCGACGCAATCTTCGCACATCAGCCACCAACAAAGCCGTAACTGCGTCGGCATCTCGTTAGTGGGTGACTCGCGTGTGTTAATGTGTAAGTAATAGACGCGAGTAATGAGTAATAAGTAATAAATGCTGCTGCTCCGTACGTCGCGATCCTACTACTTCTTCCGCGTTCAGTGCCTATGCGCGCGCAATAAAAGCGTACAATGTGCCATTTGAAAATATGTACTGTATTTGCAAACTGTTGTGGTGGACGCAGACGAAACAATTGAACGATGAAATGAGTTGCATTATGTAATCGGCGAGAAAACTTGTACAAATCACGCGGGTTTGTAAAAACTGTTTGACAAAAGCGCACGTTGTGAGACATAATGTAGGATATTAGTGAGAACAATTGTTTATATAATAATAACAACTCATTTATATAACAAATCTGTAATAAAATATGGTTTCCGCAATCTAAAGTTATGAAGTCATGTAAGTAAAAATACTCGGGTAAATTGTGAGATTTTTTATAATGCAAGGCAGCAAACATGAATTTCACGGGTATATAATTGCATACATTAGTGAAGTTTTTGAATACAAAGATAGAATATTAATTTATCGGTTGATGAACCAGTATATTGATAAGTTATACACTTATTTGTTTACATAATAAAATTAAAGGAATTTTTTGATTAAAACGAATCATTCATGGTTCGAAAATTGATAACATATGCAATAAATGAATAACTTTTACTATATAGGTTTGATTCATTTTTTGTTCGAAGGTGAATACGTGAGAAAATTAAAATATACGGAGGGTAATCGCAAAAAAACTTTGTGTAAATGAGAGGATACAGTGAGGTATTATAGATTCGAAAGTATCCTTCAGATTTTAAACTATTGTCGAAGGTTCAACAAATTTATGACACAATTGATAATATTTGCAATTGCTATAACTTTTGATTCCGAGGATAAGTTTTAATCGATAGCGCATAAATTTGCATATTTCTCAGTTTTTAAAATGAACATATATTCATTAAAGTTAAGCAAGGGGAAAATACGTCATATTCTAACAAAAGTTTTTTTTTTTCAAAAACTTTAAAATAAATTAAATGTCAAAGTATTTGGACAAAATAATCTGGAAGTCAGGTCATTATTTAGTCGAAAAAATGGCAACCCTGACTTGATATTCTTGAAAAAATTTTAGAAAAGAATGGCACATAAGTAAACCTGTTTAAGAAAAATTACACGCTGAGACAAACTGGGGTCAATTAATCCGCGCAGAATGAAAATTTTAATTCAGAGAGCTAAAAATATGTAGAATTTTTACAAAAAGACCGCAGCTCTGAACCTCAGCTGGTTTTTGCAGAATAAATTGATGAAAATAACGAGTACATAAATGGAATTTCATAGACAATCGAAAACTAAGAATTAGTTTGTTTGCTATTTATCTGAACTCACGCACTACGGTCCTATTCACCCGTTGATTTATTTGACAGGTCGTAAAACCCTTGATGCAAGCAACTAAAGCAGCTTCTATTAAAATGCATAGAGGCGCTACTTGCTACTAGCATGTGGTTCAGTATTATAAAAAAACAGACACTTTATTACCTTCCTATTTCACTGCCGTAAGATTCTATATAAAACATTCGTAATTTCATTAATTTATTCTGCAAAAACCAGCTGAGGTTCAGAGCTGCGGCCTTTTTGTAAAAACTCTGCATATTTTTAAGTCTCTGAATTAAATTTTTCAGTCTGCGCAGATTAATTGACTCCAGTTTGTCTCAGCGTGTTATTACTAATTCGACAATAACAAATTACAAGTTCTTCTATATTTTCTGAATTCCTCCTTATTTAACGGTTCCTCAAGTATTCAATAATGAGTAACACAGATAATGATAAAAACATGTCAACCAAACATTGAATTGGAAAAGAAATAAATTTCCTTCCATTGTTGCTTCTTATTTGTACTTGAAATACAAAACACAATATGAAGCATGTCGGTACATATAAAATAAAGTATGTCAAACTATTTAATAACTACAATCCTGTAGTTTTTGACCCGTGAAACGAATGAAATCGAAGGCTAAAAGTGAAGTGTGAAAGTGCGAAACAGAAAATCATTTAGCAAATTCCGGCGTGTCGATTGAGGTTTTCGCCGGGAGTGTGTAGGCAATTGGTGCTTTTCCTCCGGAAATTAAGCTTCCTGTCGCTGCACTGCGTGCAGACTATCATCGGTTTTCACTTTACATTGAAAACCAAAAATATTATGCACCGATACGCAGTAAATGCATCAAAAACTTCTCCTTGCTAATGACCGCCGCATTTTCAGCGCTAATGATAAAATGAAGAACGTGCCACTGTAATAAGGACTAATGAATCTTGTCATTTCAATTTCCAATCATCCTGTAGATAGAAATCATTAGGTAACCTACAGGAAACCGTAAATCGCCCGGGGAACATGCAAGGTATTGAAATATTAGCGGATATATAGTCTATAAATACTCAGTATATATACTGAAATCAAATTTAGTTGGGTTTAATGCAGTGGAAGTGGCTGTAATTTCAGCGCTCTTAATCGATATTCGATTAAGCAATGACTTGTTGATAAACAAGACTTCATAACCTCAGAATGCAAATTATTTACTCCGAACGTGTTTACTCACATAAATTAGACGACAATTTTCCTCCAGTGCTCTATCGAGTAGAATAAATTGATGATAATGCTGATGATATGTGGTGGATAGCAATACTTTGTCTGTTGTGATGTGAACGCACTTGTCGACACGGGTGATGAAACGTATGATAGACACCACCGGGCGACGTTTGCGTAATTATTCGTGGCCGGCACGCGGCCGGTTTTCACGATTAATTTCAGTTGGACGTACAGCATGACGCTTTCCAATGGCCGTAACCGCATTATTCGCTGTTGCGCGCCCGATGATTACAATAGACAAGATAGTAAAATAACAACATCTAAGTATACATACACTAATATACAGTGAAGTATTGTCGAATCCAATTTTTTGCTTTCATACCACCAATTCAATAAACTTGCAACGACAGTGTTTGTGCCAGCTATTCTCATGGTGAGCTTAACTTTGTACATTTTAAACGCATATTTCCCTTAACTATGTGTTTACAGTAACGTAAAATAAGAAAACAACAATAATGCGAGTGTAAAAATGGTAAAACTGAAAACGACTTTGTTGAAATGCGGCCGCGCGATAATTAGCAACAAACGAACCGTGAAGCACAACATTTGCGACATGTCACACTCGATCAAAGCACGCCGGCTGCGACTATATTTAGAAACTAGATTTGATTTACTGACAAACTGATTGCACCACGTTTACAACTTAATACAGGTTAAAAGCAGGGCAAAAGTCATCACTGGGAATCACAATCACAATGACGTCTGAATTATATTATAAATTGTTGTTTATGTTATTGATGAAATAATTTGAGAATGCCTATCACTACGTAATTATGAGTTCTATAAATATAATTTTGTTGGTCAATTTCAATAATATGCAATTTTATAGCAGGTATTGCATTGTCGGATGCCTCATTTTGCTCTAAAATAATCAGGGAAGCCAGGTTATTTTAGATATAGCATTGTAATAATAATGTACATATTACAAATTATGTATTGCATACATATACATACATACCTCATACAATGAGCACATTAATATGCACAATTTCAATGAAATTTTGTATTACAATTGGCGTTTCAATACTTTTACAGATGATCTATTACATATTATATTATTATTAATATTAGTATTATTCAGAACTAATCGATAATAATCGATATTATTATTACTCAGACTATATTAATCTTTCCGATACAATTTAGGTTCTTGCAGTTACATCGTTATAATCCGAACAGTTCTTCTGTTCTTTGCAATGCATCTTAAATAAAGTCCCTAGTTTGATTACTTTGCGAGTAATTCGATTTTAAAGTTGCAACTTCCCAAAATACCCAGGTATTTTTGAAGACCTCTAGAGGTCAAACTAAAAACACCTCAGTCTCAATCAATAGCCTGTTATAATCCGAATTTCCTCTTCGTTCCAGAACATCTTAAATAAAGTCCCTAGCTTGATTACTATGGGAGTAATTCGATTTTAAAGTTGCAAATTCCAAAAATACCAAGGTAGTCACTACCAAAATTTGAAGACCTCTAGAGGTCAAACCAAAAACATATCAAACTCAATCAAAAGTCTATTAAAATCCGAATTTTCTCTTCGTTCCAGGGCATCTTAAATAAAGTCCATAGCTGGATTACTTTGCGAGTAATTCGATTTTAAAGTTGCAAATTCTAAAAATACCATATTTTAAAGACCTCTAGAGGTCAAACTAAAAACACCTCAGCCTCAATCAATAGCCTATTATAAACCGAATTTCGTCTTCATTCCAATGCATCTTAAATAAAGCCCCTAGCTTGATTACTTTGCGAGTAATTCGACTTTAAAGTTGAAACTTCCAAAAATACCCAGGTATTTACTACCAAATTTTGGAGACCTCCAGAGGTCAAACTAAATACACCTCACTCTCAATCAATAGTTTATTATAATCCGAATTTCCTCTTGGTTCCAGGGCATCTTAAATAAAGTCCCTAGCTTGATTCCTTTCCGAGTGATTCCACTTTAAAGTTGGAACTTCCAAAAATACCCAGGTATTCACTACCAAATTTTGGAGAACTCCAAAGGTCAAACCAAAAACACCTCACTCTCAATCAATAGCCTATTATAATCCGAATTTCCTCTTCGTTCCAGGGCATCTTAAATAAAGTCCCTATCTTGATTACTTTGCGATTAATTGGACTTTAAAGTTGCAACTTCCAAAAATACCCAGGTATTCACTACCGAATTTTCAAGACCTCTAGAGGTCAAACTAAGAACACCTCAATCTCAATCAATAGCCTATTATAAACTGAATTTCCTCTTCGTTCCAGGGCATCTTAAATAAAGTCCCTACCTTGATTACTTTGCGAGTAATTGGACTTTAAAGTTGCAACTTCATAAAATACCCAGGTATTCACTACCAAATTTTGGAGACTTCCAAGGTCAAACTAAAAACCTCCTCTTCTTTATTCCATATGCTGCGTATGTTCCACGTCCCTATCTTCCATATTTTGTTCTTTCTTTCCAATTCTTTCTCCTTTGTAATTGCCATGTTTCGTCTTTGTGAATCGTTATCTAGCGCTCTTAATTTAGTTAGTTTTTTGTCAGGTTTCTTGCTATGAGTTTGTGTTCTCGTTCATTCCAGATCCACAGTTGGTTGACCTCAATCGCAATCAATAGCCTATTATATACTGAATTTCCTCCTCGTTCCAGGGCATATTAAATAAAGTCCTTAGCTTGATTCCTTTGCGATTAATTCGACTTTAAAGTCGCAACTTCATAAAATACCCAGGTATTCACTTCCAAATTTTGGAGACTTCCAAGGTCAAACTAAAAACACCTCAATCGCAATCAATAGCCTATTATAAACTGAATTTCCTCTTCGTCCCAAGGCATCTTCAATAAAGTCCCTAGCTGGATTACTTTGAATGTAATTCGAATTTAAAGTTGCAACTTCCAAAAATACCCAGATATTCACTACCAAATTTTGGAGACTTCCAAGGTCAAACTAAAAACACCTCAATCGCAATCAATAGCCTATTATAAACTGAATTTCCTCTTCGTTCCACGGCATCTTCAATAAAGTCCGTAGCTTGATTACTTTGCGGGTAATTCAACTTTAAAGTTGGAACTCCCAAAAATACCATATTCAATAGCAAACTTTCATGACCTCCAGTCAGTAATATATTTGTTTGACCTTGATCCCATCGTCCTCTCACATTCATATTTGGTATAAACGCCCAGCGCGATTTATTCTCGCGATATTTATATTTAGTCTTGCTTGGT
>JAODVP010090421.1:0-13587 GCA_025400035.1 Tetradonia laticeps
CTTGAGCAAAATAACTCGAGCAATTAATGTAAATACTACACCCACTCGCCCACAAGTGCGAATCTCTTTGATAAGCACCGAAAAACGGACCTTTAAAAGTGCAAGTCGTCATGCTCGCCCTATCACTCGCGAGTAAAACATCTAAGTAAAATACAAAAGGTCGTATGGAAATATTTTGCACTTACTTGGTGGAATCTCCATTATCCAGCTCTTGTAATCTTCTGCTCCCGCCAAGCCCGTTCTTCAGTTGAAAGCAGTTCTGTCTCTTCCCTGTTTGCGTAAGTGGGGAATTGGACGCCGTATATGTTGCACACGTCATACACACTGTTTCTCTCCTAACATCCTCAGCGTACACGCCGACCATGAAGTTGCACCCTGTGGGCCGGCTTTATCGCAATTACCAACGCTACATTTATGCTCCGGTTGCTCATCGGCGTCCCTTTTGTCGGCCATTTTGTTGGTGCCTTGTTAGCGTCATGAAGGGCTAATTACGGGTGCTCAATCGGTGCAGGCCATGGCGATGGAACACGCACACAATCTGCTGTATCACACGGCGGGATTCACAACACCGATGCGCCGTACACCATTGTGGGATATCGCGGATATCGTCTAAGCAATAGTTCAATTCGCACGAGTTAACGGGGTGTGCCGCCATTATGCTGAACGACGGACGAAACGAACCGCACCCCACCGCGGCATTAAAAATACTGCGGCGCAGCAGAAGGGGTCGCGGCATAATGCTGCACATGCTGCACTCGTTTCTGGCATGAGGAACGAAACATCACGAAACCACACGAATGCACACTGTGCCTATTCACATACTTGATATTTTTAACAAACGATTGGAAAAACGAAACCTTGTGTATTAATTTACTTAATGGATTATTGTTCCACAAATTAAATGAACATCCAGAGCATACAAGATAAATACATATTTATCAAATTAAGAATTACCTCAAAGTATTTGAATTACAATTCTATTTCGTACTTTCCAAGCATGGCCGTCAGAGTGCGCAAGGATAGAAAATTAGTTCCAAATCTTCCACTACGTGTATTTTGGCGCTGGTTTACCTTTTTGTTTATGTAATTTCTCCATGCTAAAGAGATTTCTGTTAATTATCTAATCTGTGGCTTGTAGCCACTTGCGACGGGTAGAACTTCTCTATCAGGTTCATTAAGAAAATGTGACTCTATTGTAGCCACAAAGTTGTAATTCCCACGATCTGCTGATGTCGGTGTTCTTAACTCCAAGAAATTGCCCTGTAACAGCCATAAAAACCAAGAAAAACTATCCTATTCCAGCAAACTATCGGTTTGTGTTGTTAACCTCCAAATTGCAGTTTGACAAGCATTTGGAATACTCTATAACTTACGACCTTCACAATAAATAATACATAACAAATTAATTAGAATTGAACAAATCAATTTATATTGTATAACTATACCTAAGCCAACATTAATTGAAGTGAAATTAATCTTCAATGAAATTCTACTGATATATTCTCAGAATTACGGCATATTCTTAATTGTTTTATTATTTTGCTTGATACACAAACCCAGTTTCTTTTAAATTGTTCCAAGAGTGCACCAGCACAGAACAGTCAATAGAGAGAAGTGCGATAGTCAATAGTCAACACGAGTCTCAAGCATGTATTAGACGTAATTCAACTTTTCAATGAGAATGAAAGATTGTATTGTTTGCACACCTGTTGCTGTCAAAAATAAGTATGGCTACGAGCAATTGCGATGGTATACGAAGTAGCACTAGTAAGTCTTTCAAGATCATTTTTGCAATTTAACAAATTATACACAAACAAATTGCAAGAATTTAAGAAAAATGAAAGTTCACACATAGATTAAATAACAATTGAACATACTGGTACTTACATTAAGTTATGTCATTAAAATTCCACAGAATATTGGCACAAACACCTAAACTAACCTAAACAATATATAATTCAGTTGATCCCAGTGAGTGGTTGACTACTAGTAACTTTCTCCAGCTTCTCAAAGTGTTTGCGCGCATTGCGTATGTTGATCAGTGTGATTTCCGAAGGGATTTTCGGATCGGACATACATACCATCACATACGTATTGCTTGTAAACATATCAATATACGACGCGAACGCGGAATTCTTCACTTCCATGCTCTGGAACTGCGCCGCCAGTTTCGAGCATGACAGCTTGAACTGTTTGATAATATTGGAGACCTTCTCAAAGCGGTGGATATCCTTGTGATGGCGACGTTGACAATGCGAAATAACCAGGAATGTGGCGCGTTCAAACAGCAATACTTCGTCCGCATCGACAATATTCGTGAACTGCTGCAGCGACTGTTCCAGCGCCTTCACATTAGGAATCAGCATGTAGACAATGCTGGACCATGCCCGGTAGAGAGTCTCGTCCCAGATGGACGTGCGGAAACACGTGCATTCCAGTGGCAGCGACAGAGACTTGATGTCCTTCTCGCGCTCGCGGAAAATAGTGTCGCGTTGGTCTTCCGCAATCAGATCCATCTTGTGGATGAGGCAGAATATCTTAGCTTCTGGGCTGTTCTGCAAGATGGCCTCCAGGCAACTCTGGTAGTAATGAATGTCTTTCTCCAACTCGCCGCTCTCCACATCGAACACGTAGATGAGGACCTCCACGTTGCGGAAGATGTTGTCGCGTTGCGTGTTGAAGTAGTTTTCCATGAAGGCTTCTTGTCCGCCGCAGTCCCACAAGTTGAGGACGAGGTTTCCCAGGAAGCGAACATGGCTGTGTTCGACATCAACTGGAAATTTATATGATTTAATATTACTTCTAGAGTTTTCATGATTTTTATTTGTCAGGTTGAACAACTTACTGGTTGCACCCAATCTTCGGGTGTCTCTTGCGATGTAGTTGGCGAAGATTATAGATCGCATGCTGGTCTTCCCCGAGCCACTTTTGCCCATAAGTAGAACTTTCTTCTTCATGTTGTTTACTATTATTCCTTACAAACGTTACAGCTGTTACTTTGCAGTAAATCTATTGGGCCTATTTGTGCTTTTATATCACAGTGCAGAAAGAGAAACAGACGATAGCAAGTTACAAACACAACACGCTCACGTAAACAATCACAGTGGAAATATAAATAGATTTGCTGTAATTCTGTCTTATCACTTATCAGCAATGTTTCTAATTCCATGCATATTATGTGAACATTGCCCGATTTTCACAACGTTTGGGTTGCTGACATTCTTGTACTGAATTACGACGTTGTTATTTCAACAAGTGAGATTGTATGTTTACACAAATTTATAGCTGTTGATTGTTAATTTACTATTTATTTGCTTGAATGGTGATATTTTCAGTCGTCTCAGCTCACTAGGCCCACAAGATTTTATCCGTAGTCACCGTGGACACGGTCGTCACTAGCCTGGCTAGTATAGTGAGTTTTGATAATTTTAGTAACTCAAGTTGTCAACACTGCGTTCACTGTCATTAATATTAGATTAAAATTATTTTATAATTTACTATTTATTATTTATTAATAAAAAACTGTAAGATTAAAATAATTCATTTCTGTTGATTCTGATGATTGATAATACTTATGTACTCTCCTAAAACTCATGTGTCACAAAATTTTAAGTTATAAGTTCTAGTTATTTAGTGACGCAAGTGACAGTTGTCTGCACTGTATGTCAGCATACACCAGCAAACAACGACGAAAACAATCGAATGCATCGAATGATTCATCCGATTCAACAGCAGGATGGTAGAGCAGGAAACACCTCCGAATCTGCGCAACCTGCACAAGCTGCAGACAGAGAAAGGCGCTTCGCAGTGAACGTACGGAATCTTGTGCAGTGAGAGCGCGACGAGCGCGACCGCAGCACTCACCAGAGTCACCATTTTCAACGCGTGTGCAGTTGTAGCAGTGGAAGGTGTTTTCGCAGATAATGGAGGCTCAACACTCGTAAAACCGGCCCTTGACGCCTACCCAACTGGTGGTACATAAATGCAGCCACCACACATTCGCATCACCACCAAGTAACTGTGTGCGTTTAACTGATCGCCATCATCATCGTCAGGTAAGCACTCGCGCCCGCCACACACATGATCTTCACACAGTTCTTGTTCTCCAGTAGCATGTCCTCTGATGATGAGAAGCCTCCAGCGCCGCCGGTGCGCCTCACCTCGAACCGCGGCACCGACCTTACCAACTCCAGCCTGGCGCTGGACCGGCCGCTGCCCAAAGAGCCCGACGACGTCGACCGCAAGAAGAAGAACATCAAATTCAAGACGAAGAGCCACAAGTCGTCCACACTGAACATGGACAAGCCCAACATTTCTTACCCCACGAATTTTGAGCACACTGTGCATGTAGGCTTCGATCCTGCTTCAGGAGAATTCACAGTAAGTAGTGTGTATTCATTTATGAAGGAATGCACAACCCACAAGTGTTTGTGACAGTGGCCAAGAGTAGTACAAGCTTGTTTACTTTTCCTTTTCAATGATTAATGGCTGCCCTTTCATTTCCTTTCAAGCTGCCACTGAAAGTGAGTACTGAGGATATATTTGTTAACGTTGTTTTGCTCTTATTAGCACCTGTTAGGCAAATCTGCAAGTGATATGCAATTTATTGTTTACTTTCTGTTGATATACGAATATATAAGATGTGGGTAATAGAGTGTATGTTTCTTCTAGGGCATGCCTGAAGCGTGGAGCAAGTGGCTGATGAATTCGAATATCAGCAAACAGGAACAGAAAAGTAATCCGCAGGCTGTGTTGGATGTGCTTAACTGGTATGAGTCAAGCGGTAAACAGGAGCAGAATACCAAGTATATGACGAATACTACGAATACCACACATTCAGGTATGTAACATTGCCTGCTGAATGTGCTGTGTGGTGTGCGCAAGGTAAAAATGTTGGCATGCCTCAGGTTCTTCCATAAGTAGAGTATCCAGCTCAAGTCCAAGCAGCACGACGCCTACAGATGTCGAGGGAACACCCCATTCGTACCATTCACCTGCACATGCACCGAGTTCCGAACTGGAGGATGAGGCGCCGCCCCCACCTATTGCTACCCGTCCAGAGCGGACAAAGAGTATTGTAAGGCATCGTAATTTACATTGTACTATTTGCAACATGCAAGAAAATTACAATAACTTTGAACTTGTAGTACACAAAACCAATCGAAGAACACCAAACCAACAATCACAGCGTCGTGGTGAACACCCCCAGCCCCATCCACACCACCCCCACGCACACTAACAATACCATCACACCTGTCACCACCGCCCCGGCTACACCCATCCTCGACCGCAACAAAAATCAAGCTGATGTCTCTCGCGGCGCTTCCGAAAAGCGCAAAAAGAAGCTTTCAGACGAAGACATCCTAGAGAAACTGCGGAGTATTGTCTCGGTGGGCGATCCAGTCCGCAAATACACGAAAATCGAGAAAATAGGTCAAGGCGCTTCGGGCACAGTGTACACTGCAATGGAGACGTCCACAGGCGTCGAGGTGGCCATCAAACAGATGAATCTATCCCAGCAGCCGAAGAAAGAGCTAATCATCAACGAGATACTCGTCATGCGAGAAAACAAGCATGGCAATGTCGTCAACTACTTGGATAGCTACCTCGTCAGCGAGGAGCTGTGGGTGGTTATGGAATATCTCCCCGGCGGCAGTCTTACGGACGTAGTGACCGAGACGTGCATGGATGAGGGGCAAATTGCGGCCGTGTGCAGGGAAGTTCTGCAAGCGTTGGATTTCCTGCACTCGAATCAGGTTATTCATCGAGATATTAAGTCGGACAATATATTGCTAGGTTTAGATGGGTCGGTGAAGTTGAGTAAGTGGCTCATTTTCATATTGAGATACCAAATAAATAATTATGTTATGTAATACTGACATTTGCAGCTGACTTTGGCTTCTGTGCTCAAATAAGTCCAGAACAATCAAAACGTACGACGATGGTGGGGACGCCATATTGGATGGCACCGGAAGTTGTGACGAGGAAACAGTATGGGCCTAAGGTATATGTCGCAATATCATATACATACTAGGTGATACATATTTATGTCTGATTATTGTTGTTTTAGGTTGACGTGTGGTCGCTCGGTATAATGGCGATTGAAATGATCGAGGGTGAGCCGCCATATTTAAATGAGAATCCTCTACGGGCTTTATACTTAATTGCAACAAATGGCAAGCCGGATATTAAGGAGAAAGAGAAATTGTCGCTTGCGTTCCAAGACTTTTTGGACCAATGCCTTGCCGTGGAAGTGGAGAAGCGTGCGTCTGCGAAGGAATTATTAAAGGTGAGTAGGTTTTATTTATTTCAATTTATATTTTTCCTCCTAAACTACGATTAATTCGTATATGGGATCAATTTCTATCTGAAGTTGAAGTTGCTCACACCATCTCTCAAATATGTACATTAAAATCACAAATGGCCAGTTGGTTCTCATTTTGTCTTATTCAGTATAATACAAATAGCTTACTTATTTTTAGATTTCTTAAAGTTTTCATTTGTTTTAATCACAATTTCCGGATTCTTTTCGTATTTTCTTATTATTATATTTTTTATGTTTCCGGAATGGAAACATTTTTCGATTTTTCTTTTGTTTTTGTTATTTGTAATAATCAAAATAATCAAAATCTTGTCATGCTTTATAGCATTATTTTTATTAACATTATTTAATTTAACTTTCAGCACCCGTTCCTGAAAATATCCAAGCCGCTAGCGAGTCTCACTCCCCTCATCCTGGCGGCCAAAGACGCCGCTAAAGGACACTAGCATCAGCGGCGACGGAGTGGCAATTATAATGCAATGCGCTCGTGTACATACCAACTTGATGAACTATGCTAAGTCTAATAGATTCTAGATAGGTAGGCGGCCAAACTTGGCGTATTAGGCGAGTCTTGACACTAAATTCGTAGCTAGAACTGTTACAATCGAGTGGTTGTTATTGATCGCTGGGCGCTGAGTGCTGAGTGAGTGATGGACATATCAATGCGTCCACTATTTCATTTGCTGAATAGTGCGGTGGCGATGTTCGTGTGTAGAGTATAGGTTTTCTATTTATTGCGGCATTCGACTCAAGTTATCATTTAGCGCATCGCGAACGAAATCGACTGAACAATAATTAGTAGGCACCATTGCTGGCGAGAGCATTCGAAATGCATACGCGTTAGTTGTGTGTACAAACTATTTTTTTATGTGTACCATACGAGAAATTGCTAAGTGTTGTATAAACAAATTCATAGCTCTATCTAATCACACTTACACACACACAGACATGGAATAAATAGCGCAGCCGACATAGCAATACGTATTAATCATGTCAGCACAGCGACGCTGCTAGGCTAATTCATTGGTATTAATTTTATTCCTAGTTTAGAGTAGACACATACGCTTTGATTGTAATTTTGGTTTTCGTGTTTACAGTTTGCGTTGCCATTGTATGTTTTATTCAGTATTTGACGAGTCGTAATGTGAACACTTTGTTTTGTATTCAACACGCCATGACTTTGTGATTATATTCGGCGCTATTATACAACTTTCATTTGTTTGAGGTTATGTCAAATCTCAAATAAGAATAATTAACAATAATAAGTAAGTACATATATTGAGAACACGAACTCATCGACGCGGACTGCCCGTTGGGCTCTCCTGCCTTAAACGCTCCACATCGTTGAAAATCACTTGCGCGCCTCCGCCGCACGTGGGCAGAATATCACCTTTGTACACTTTAGTCTCCACTTCTCCATCAGTATCGGCCTCCTGTGCTATGAGGCAATACTTGCTCTGCTTCGGATGAGTGACATCCTCGGCCTTCTTCAGCATCGTCACCGACTTGCGCTTCTTGATCGTCGGCTGCATCACAGTGCCCAGCTGCAGAGGCTTCACGGCGTTGTGCTCCAGCCATACTTCACCCACGGACCGCGAGCGTCGCCTGTTAGCAACCACTACGCGATGACGTCCATTATGAACTGACTGGACTTGCGGCTGAGGTGTATGCACCACTGATTCCTCTTCTGATTCATGAGCCACCGAGTGAGGTGGGAGAGGAGGAGCTGGAGACAGATTCTCCAAGTCGACTTCTTGGTCTAATGCAGCCCGTACACGTTTCAACTTTAAATCTTTGGCAAGAAAAGCTGCATTGTAGTGTTCTTGCTGGGCGCGCAACTGGTCCTGCATCTCTTGCGCCATCTTCTCTTGCTTGAGAGCTAATTTCTGCTTCTGACGCTTCTTATCAGCTGCTTCTTTATTCATCTTCATGTTTTTCTCGTCCAATTGCATGGACTGAGTTTTAATTTGCGTCTTTAAGTCTGCATTCTGTTTTTCTAGCGAATCACAGATTTTTTCCATGTCTAAGATCTTAATCTCCAGATTTCCTCCGCGTTTCTTCTCTTTCCTGAGCATGCCTTGCACGTTTTTGATCTCGTCGCATTTCAGGGTCAAATCCTGATTGATGTTTACTAACCTCTTACGTAGTTTCTGCTCTTTGTTCTGTGCATCTCGAGTAAATGACAGACTCTTCTGTCGGCGCGTTAGTAGAACCTCTTCTAGCTTCTCTAAATTTAGTTGATACTCCTCCAATTTGTCTAAATCCAGCCTTAGTTTAGGAATCTTAGGTCCTAGGACCAAAGGCGCTTGCAGTTTAATCTTACTAGTGGCTGTATTTGCTTTCACGGTCATTGGTGTCTTTTGTAGGTGTCTCGGGGTCTTCTTATATGGAGTATAACGCGACTCGCCTTTGATAACCTTGACATCCTTGGCTACTTCTGCAAACTTCATCACTTGCAGATTCTCTTCGTAGTCACTACATGCGGGATTCACGCACACAATCATCTGGACTTTACCTGCACCTTCAAAGTAGTTTTTGAAGAGAAGCGTTAGCCTGCTATCTCTATAGGGCACTAGTTGTTTATTGGCGTTGCTCATTTGATTCTCTCGTAGAACCTCCATGCATGATCGCAAACTCATTAAAGAATTATTAATGGCGCTGGCTTCTTTCAATCGCACTCCGGTGTTTTGCGTGCGACTACTGCGTTCTGAGCCAGCGAGATCCACTAGACTCAACTGTCCCATTTGTAACACATTCCCGGCAGGAATTACACGCTCCCCATTTGAATTGCGGGCCTCGTTTTGTAACTGCACGACGCGAATGTTGAATATCGAATGACTGCGACTGCTCTCCGCGTTCAGTAGTGTGTGCGCCATGCGCTTCCGCTTCTGTCCCACATTGAACAACTCAAATGTCTCAGCCGCAGACTTCACTTCAATCTCCACCACATTATTCACATACATGCATTTATTGGAATCCTCCCGGAGTATCTTGCTCTGCAACTGCTTCCCACTACTCTCATCCAGTAGATCATACACGGTATTATTATAGATTTCTGTATAAGACACAAACACCGCGTATAGATTGTCTTCATTGATCTCAGACACTGTGCACATATCATTGGCGTACACAATCTTCTCTGGCTTCTTCCGAGCCTTCATGTTAATCTTGTTTTCGTTGTGTCTGTCCTCAGCAGCGTCAGCCGCACTCTGCACTTCGAAGCCGTTCATTTTGTCTGATTTGATGACGAATTTCGGCGTCTGTCGATCTCCGATTGAGTTGAAAATCGTATAGATACAACGCGGCATCATCCCTGGTTGGTACACGTCGCCAGTGAGTGTGTATGTTTTTCCGGAGCCAGTGACTCCGTATGTGAATAACAAGCCGTTTTTACCTTGGAGTAAATCAATGAGCAGTGGATAGGCAACATGATCAAAGACTTCTTTCTGCGAGGAATACATTGTGAATATGTGTTTGAATGCATACTGGATGTCTCTGCGCAGCACACGATTGTCTGTGGGGCAGGAGATTGAGACAGTCGTCGGGGATATGAGTGATATGCATCCGCCGTCGTTGTCGTCGGGTAAGTTCCGCAGGCGGCAAAATACGCTCACTGGGTCTTTGGATTTATCGCCTTCGGAGGATGTGGAACCGTTGGATAACTCACGTCGCGGAGTTTTAAAAACCATCGTGCTGGGGTCTGCTAAAACCATATATCAATACAACATACGTGTAAAAACTTGTCGCGCGGTGGAACTCACTGCAACCACTGCAACAATCGCAACAACTGAACTTAACGACGTCAACGACTTTTAACGGTTTGCGTTTAAAATGTGAGGTTATTTGTCAAACAGTGACGCCCTTGACACACTGTTATTTATATCTCAACTTGAAAAATAACAAAGATAATTTGAATGGACGAAGGAAAATTTCCTGCTTAGAAAATTAATTCAATAAAACCAGAGATGTTAAGTATTTAAAATACATGTATTATCCAGGAGAAAAAACTTGATATGAACGCGAGAGATGTTTTCGAAGGTACATATTTTTGTGAATTTACAGTAAATGAGTTGTTTTAGTACGAATTTTTATTATGGTATTTAATGTTAATAGTGTTCTTATATTAATAATAATATTAATTTTTGTTCCTCTTTGCCACCGTTTGAAGTAGTGACAGTTTCCGCAAAGCGTGCTGTGTTCGGCAAGACTCGGGCTTTCAATTCAAGGTCTTAAGGAATTCCTAGGGTTGAAAGCTGTATAAGCCGTAAAACAATATCTTTGGTACATGACGTACATACATACAAGCGTTGGAGCCCTTTTGCTAAGAAATATTTATATTATATTTGTAGTATGAATCTAATTTTGTATCAGTAATATATGGTGTTAATCTATTTTTGCGTGGAGGAAACTATATTCCAAAATAAGTTTTTTCATTAATTAGCCTATGCGTACCATCACCAAATAATGAGTTAATACATCGACATTGACAACCACGACGTGCCAATCAACAGAAAAATTCGCAGGTTAATTATTCTTTTGTTTTAAACAAGTTTTGGTACGTACAATTTTCAAATGGATAGGTTTGATTTGCAATTTAACCTCACTATTTTCTCCCATGTTGTAGCTGACTTCTAATCAAAATTTTCCGTACAAATCCCACAGCCACATAAAATGCTGAATATTCTGTATGTAGTAAAGCAATCATTCAGTCATCGCCATCTCCACACATCGCATCGCCACCTGCAACGTGTCCAACAGTACATTTACGCTATGAACAAAGCGTATTTGCGCCACAAACCCTCCGAAGACGGTGATAAATTCGACTTTAGCTTTCAACTCATCGACCGCGAACACAAGGTCGATAGAAATTTCAATTTCACACGGAATTTGGACGAAACTGTATCAACGTTTCTAAACAGAGTCAGCGCTAATGTTGAGAAAATTTACGCAAAGAAAAGCAAAAAGAAGAAAACGCAGGATGTACCAGCGATTGAACAAACTATCGACGCCGCCCTATATATAAACCAAGTGAAAATTGACTCCACCGCAACGTGCAATCAAGTGTTTAAAGACACCCACAATGTGACATTAAAACTCTGTGAACAGGAGTTTGACGTAGTTGTTAATGCACCATTCATTGAAGGAATCACTCTGCCCAGTTCCATCCTAGCCACATTTCCAGTCTATCCACAGAAATTCGATGCGTTGTTTGTGGATGAAAATCTCTCTCAATACACGTGGTACAAGTCGTGGGACAAGAAGAAATGGGAATGGATAGGAAAGGGATTTGTAGTGACACCTGGGGAAGATGCTGTAGGGTGCTACCTCAAGTTGGAGTGTTTGCCGAGGAACGAAGAGCATGAAGGGCCCAAAATTCAGGTCGTATCGGATAATGTGGTGATGGCTGGTCCGGCCAAGTGTCCGTTTGAAAGGAGGCAGCTCCAGACGAGACAGAGGAGTAATCCCAATCAGTGAGGCCAATGACTGACTCTAACCTAACACGAACGAGACTAATTATTTTCCCATGTTTAGATTCAGAGTGGTGAGCTACAATATCCTGGCTGATTTATATTGTGATTCGGACGTATCAAGGACAGTGCTGCACCCGTACTGCCCACCATATGCTTTGAACATAGACTACAGGAAGCAGTTGTTTGTAAAGGAAATCCTAGGGTTTAACAGCGACATTATATGTCTGCAGGAGGTGGACAAAAAGATCTTTAAGTATGACCTGCAGCCAGTGATGGCCAGGCAAGGGTTTGAAGGGATTTTCGGTGTCAAAGGTGGACAAGTCGCTGAGGGACTGGCTTGTTTCTATAGGAGACAACAATTTAAGTAAGTGCAATGGATTAGATTTGAAATGATAATTACCAAGTGGTGTTTCAGATTACTATCAAGCGAAAAGCTTCACCTAGCTGATTCTCTCCAAACAAATTCATTATACTCAAATTTGGCAAAGGCAATTAATAGCAACGAAAAACTTAAGCAGCGTTTCATGCAGAGACAAACGGTCACACAGCTGGCGGCTCTGCAATGCAAGGAAACAGGAAACATCGTGATGGTTGCAAATACCCATCTCTATTTTCATCCTGATGCTGATCATATTAGATTATTGCAAGGAGCCATGAGTATGAAGTTTGTTGAGGAGGAATTTAACAAATTGAAGAAGTCGATTGAAAAAGAAAAATTAACCCTTATTTTCTGTGGCGATTTCAATTCAGTTCCGTCTTGCGGGGTCTACAAATTATTTACAGAAGGGAAAGTAGCAGCTGATTTGGAAGATTGGTCTAGTAGTAAGTCGGCTTTGGTCTAGTGGTGGATACATTTTATGCATATTTATACACGTATGCATTGTTTCTAGATAAAGACGAAAAAGTGCAAGGCTTTGCACTATCCCAACCTTTCAAATTGTCCAGTGCTTGTGGGACACCAGTGTACACGAATTACACCACTGGATTCGCAGATTGTTTGGATTACATTTTCTATGATTCGAGTGTAGTGAAGGTGGCGAAACATGTGAAAATGCCTAGTAATGATGAATTAATTGCGCATACGGCTTTGCCAAGTTTAGTCTTCCCTTCTGATCATATTTCGCTTTGTGCTGATTTTACTTGGAAGCAGCAATAAAATGACTGACCGGCTGTGACGCGGAAAAAAAATTAGCTTTACTTACTTTATTTATCAGATGACAGCTATTGATTTGAATGAAATATAAATGCTTTACGAAACGGGTTCTAATTAAAATGTATATTATTAAGCAATAAGCGTGGTTTTTTGAGCTGGTGAAAATGAAAACCCAATGTCTGCTAAGGGTGGAATGACTTGTGCCGCGAGTTGGACGGCGGGCCATAAGTATATTAAATAACGACGTGTACGTTTATGCAATAATAGACGAAGTAATTAATTTGTACTTGGTAAGTTTATTTGTTGATATGTTTCACAAAGATAACTTGCAAAGTACAAGTGGTGACTCCTAACAACAGTTTAAATTTCTACTAGGCAGGGAAAGCAATAGTGCCGGCTGTTTTCGTATTCAGTAGGGCCTCTGAAGTACATTGTGAGCGACCGTAAGCACAATAAACAGGAAAACTCGCGAGGTTACTGAAATTTAGCGCCCTCTCATGGCATGTGTTCGAAACTTGCAAGAGCAATGATGAAATCTATCAACTTCTTTGAATCTGTACCAAACTAATAAAAGTTTCTCTTTCGCTGTTCACGGTAAACATTCGACGCACGTAACAATCACTCTCTCATCAAGAGCAAAA
>JAODVP010090432.1:0-12671 GCA_025400035.1 Tetradonia laticeps
TGTTAGCATTAAAACAATTTCTTAATCTTATTACAAGTCTATCTTATCTATACACCACATTTAAATTCTATAAAATATAATAAAACATCTAAAAATATTATATAAAACAAAACTCATTATATATGTTTTATCATTTGATTTTATATTATTTTTAGCTGTATTTTTAGTTTTATATTGACAATGAGTTATAATTAAATATCTGAGCTTCAGTACTTCGATTTCCGATAAACATCGATGTAACGCTTGCATCCCTAATCAAGAGCGACAAACGCGGGAAACTGCTGTGGTGAAATTTGGGTTGCAAACATTAATTTAGCGGCTTTAGAGACATCTTTTAATTTACAATAAAATACTTGAGTTCAGTTGTTTCCCGCATATAATAACAAATTCAAATTCCTGTTCTTGATTTTGAGTAATATGATATTTATGTAGAGAAAACGTGCAATATTCAATAATATTATAGCCACATGCTTTACAGCTTCTCGTATCACGGTCTATTTGTTTTGCTTATCGTGTAGTTCCCCTTCTTGGAGAAGGAAGAACAATGAGCGGGCATTGTTGCAGTCGTTAACTCTGCTGCGCGTGTTGGGCTTGTTGGGCGACGCGTTTGCAGGGTAAGCAGAAACGACTCTAACCCAAATTACCAAGAAGCACATGGCCATTCGTGATTTGTTCCTCGTTTCATTAAGTGTTGCATATCTCATTAAATTCGGTAGTAATTCTTCAAACCTACTAAAAATCTAATTAAACCACTAATCTTCTTTCCTCCTGAGTAAGTACCTTAAGTTTAATTAAGTAATTTTAAGTAACACACACGCATTCATGTATTAGAAGCACGAGCCGCCATTATGACTCAACCTTGGGAACGCTTTATCAGCGAAAATCAATTTGCTTTTAAGAAAGAACTGTTGCAGTGCAGTATTTGTAATCAACTGCTCACACCGCCTATTTATGTGACTGCTGATGCAGGAAATATTTGCGGTGGGTGCAAAACCGCGAACGTAATTGAAGCGATTCGAAATGAACCTCTGGAAATTGCACTTGGAAATGATTCGGTGCATTTTCCGTGTAAATATGTCGAAAAGGGGTGTGATAAAATTTTACGACATGCACAATTAGTGCCGCATCAATTTGCTTGTTATTATGGACCATTGAAATGCCCAGTGTGTAAGAAAGAAGGATATAATACCCTGATAGATGTGATTGATCATTGTGCCCGTCGTCATGAATATAAGATATTACGTTCAAACGCGTTTGACATAAAGGAATATTTTCCTAATGAAGGCATAAAAGTTTCTTTACATGGACAGAAGATTAACGGAAATGTTTTTCACGTCAAAGTATCTCAGAAACAAGCTGATATGTTACAAATAGTTGTATGCTGCCATAGAGGAATTAAGATTAATCAGGAACTCAGTTTCCAACTTGTAACAAACAACCAAGTGATAACAACTAAAGCTAAAATAGTTGAAACTTGGAATATGTTAAATTCGACGGAGGATTCTCATGTTACAACAGTTCATCTCTCAGAACTACAGAAAACACCGAATGGAACAACTGCTCCTCTTAGAATTACTTTTATATTCAATAATAATGTGCAACAGATTGAAGTTGAAGACGCTGACAACTTTCGGAAAGACCTTGAATGTCCTATTTGTATGAATTATTTCTCTGGAATTATTTACAAATGCCGAAATGCTCACCACATCTGTAACTCTTGCATAAACCATATTGATACTTGTCCAATCTGCAGACAAGACTTATCGGTTAAGTTGACTGATACTACGTTGAAAAATATTCTCTCGCAGTTTAAAATGTTTTGTGTTAACCAGAAGTTTGGATGTTTATTTGAGTCTGATTTAAAACATTTAAGAGAACATGAACTTCACTGCGAGTACATTCAATTTACTTGTAATTTTGGTAAGTGTCGGTATGAAGATGGACAATTGCGTTTAATTCAACATTACCAAGATGAGCATCCGATGTATATCAACGGAAGTGTTTTGAGCATTGATTTGGAGGAACAAGTTATGCTAAACGTCATTTATATGGATCATATCTTCTGTATGAGCGCTCAATGTGGAGAGAATAATTATGTATGGCGTATTTCGCTTGTCAACAGTACTGCAATTGCATCTGACTTTATGTGTACTATTGAAATGCTAGATTCGAATCATAAGACTGTTGTTACATTGAATAACATTTGTGGAAACGATATTTCCGTGCCTCTTGATTGGATTAAGAGCGGCGACTGGCACATTAAATGTTTTATTAAGAAAATGTCTTTTGCCAAGTAATGCTCTTGACAAAAGATGTTTTAAGCGACAATTAGACTGTTTAAACTTTAATTATTTTCATGTTAATCAGTATTTTTTTGAGTATTTTAATATTAATTTGGGGAACGAGAGTTCCAAATTGATTATCACAAGAATGTTTTCATTATATGTAACTTAGGTTAAGAAAATCGTTTTAATGTTTTAATTCCTAAATTTTAAAGTTTATCCTGTAGTGAATGTCGGAAATGATGTATTACTCACAAAACAGGGGTAATTGGAGATGTTGTATTAATTTAAATATGTTCCTGATAAAAAATATTGATTTTTATTGCTGTTAATTCATGTTATACGTTTATTTTTGTATGTTTTTGTGGATTAAAGTTTTAAACTTGTTTTTTTCTTAAGATTTATGTGTTGCATAATTTCTGAATTTACTAAGCCTACATAATGTTGTAAATTGAAAGTTTTTAATATATTAGTCTGTGTCAAGTGTGAAAATGTGTTTCTGATGAAAGTATTGTTCATTTATATTGACGTTATTTAATATTATACATTTATTTTTCCATGTTTTACGAATAAAATGCTTTGTTTTGTTCATGTTATATGTGTTGCATAATGATGTTTTAGTATATACTAGGCCTACATTAATTCTTCAAAAATCCTGTTCTGTGCAAAATATGAAATTTTATAATAGCAACGATATACAACAAATGCAAAAATAAAATAGGGGAGATCGGATCTAGACGATACACTATTTATTTTGGTAAGCTAGAAAGTCGTGCATAACTGATTTGCGAACCACCTACAAGCCTGAGACTAGTTTCAAAAAGAATATTATTTACGTTATTCACTTAAAGAACATTCTTTATAAAATCCTGCAAGCATTCCTCGTCCTAACGCCCTCTTAAGGAATTGGATCAGTAACGTTCAGTAAAGTTTTAGTAGACTCTATGTAGGCCTAGCTAAATCCGATTTTAACCTCTACATGTGTCAATGTCATGGTTTCAAACGTCAATTTTTCAAGCAATTTGTTAATTTTATCTTCGGATATCATCCCGATTCAAAGGTAAATACCGTAAATATCGCAATATTACAATTACAGTCGTCACCTATATCAGGTTCAACATAACTGCACATCTAAAACCTATACATTCCCATTTATGACGCATCTTTGTTAGACAAATCACTGGCCGCCTATTTAACCACTTAAAGAATTAGAAATTTCTATTATTTCAACTTGCATGTAAGCACAACGTGCCTATAAATAAATATACCGTAAGTGTTGAGATCACTGGGATGTGTTTTATGCGCATATATTCTTTGTGCACATGAAAAAGTAGCATTTATTACACAATTTGCAACCAAATAACCTTTGCCCTACTAACAAGTGCTACAATTTTGAGTCATTGTGTTAAATATTTCTGTAATACCAGAGTTACCTTGCATAATTTGTGAATGAATGATTGAGATTTTATCATGGTTACAGGTTGTGGCAACATTATGTTAGTGGAATTGGTTTCAAGAGGCTTAAAACATGTTAGAAGGTCTTGTTGCATGGGTGCTTAACAATTACTTGGGCAAGTATGTTGAGAACCTGAATACGGCTCAACTGAGTATAGCATTATTATCAGGTAAATGAGCATCTTTACATATTGAATTCTGTGTAAAAACTTGCCTTTAATTGGAATTTTAGGTGAGGTGGAGTTGGAGAATTTACCTCTGAAGAGAGATGCTTTGAGGCATCTAGGATTCCCCGTACAAATCAAAGCAGGCTTTATTGGAAAGATTAAGCTACAAATACCTGTGAGGCAGATCAAATCAGCTCCATGGGTGGTGCAGATAGAGCAGCTTTTTTTAGTTGCGACTCCTTTACCAGTACAAGAGGTACAGAACATTTTTTTATGCATATTACAACACTTTTAAGGACTTGATTGATATTTATTGATGTTTTGAGGTCGGATAACAGACCTGTTGTACTCTGTTGTACTCTGAGTATAACTATACTTACATTTTAGTTAGAAATTATATAAATTATTATTTTGCTCCAGTGGGATGATGAAACTGAGAGACTAATCTCACATGAGGACAAGCTCAGTGCTCTAGATGCATTGGAAGCTCACTGGCGGCTAGAAAATGACTCCAAGGACAGTTCGACTTACTATGCAAGTTCCTATTCATCCTGGTTAAGTTATGGTACTGGATTTATCACTGATATTATAGAAAATTTACAGGTAATTAACTTGCACCGTTTACACACTACAGTTGCTTTGAAGGTTGCCTACCGTCAACATGGTTGCCAGTATTTATATATCCTGATTATATAACCTGATATTTACTTTAGTAATTAGTAGCAATTTTGTCTCTTTAGCCAAGATCTGATGTTTAATCGATGGGTTTTAATGTTACAGTTAAAAATCCGTGATGTCCACATCCGCTATGAAGACAACATCAGCATACCAAACCGCAACGTGGCATTCGGCATCACAATGGAATCCTTATCAGCCCAAAGCAGCGATGACACCTGGAAACCAGGCTTCACCCACTGGGACCAGTCCCACGCGTCCTTCAAACTCATGGAGATGCAGAAACTCGCGATGTATTGGGTGGAAGTATCTGATGACGAATTGCTGGCAAGTACCGACATCTCCCAACTCGCCAGTGCGATGACAACCAGTGAACACAAGTACGTAGCAAATTGTATATTACATCCCGTGAGTGCACAAGCCAAAGTAAAACAGAACAGGTCAGAGCAGCCTTTACGCTCTGACGAACCGCGCATCACCTTCGACTTGGAAATGGAGGAAGTGCCAATGATCCTTGTAGATTGGCAATACAATCAAATCGTGAAGTGTATCAAAGGATTAGATGATGTGCATAGATTTAGGACTTATAGGAAATTTCGACCGCCTTGTACAGTGAAAGAGGACGCACGTGCGTGGTGGCTGTATGCTATTAGTTGTCTTTACCCTGGAAAACAGCCCGAGATATGCAAACCGAAGTTGTCACTAGTAGAAGTGTTGGATAGATGGAAGACTAATTTGAAATATGTAGCTGTTTATACGAAAATATTGATTACACCGACTATCGCGTTGCCTGTGGATGAAAAGGCCTTGAAGGACGATGTAGAATGGAGTAGGGACTTCGACGAGTTGAAGGTCCTACGGGAAATTGCGATGAGATCCATACCTGTGCAGAATAGAGGCTCGAGTTGGAGTAATTCGGCAGGGGGCAGCACTTTAGTTAAGTGGTTTCCGCAGTGGATGGGGTGGTATTCAACTCCTACGGCTGAGAATGTCACAGCTCAGGAAACACCAGCAACACAGTTGGAAGGGGAAATTCTTCAAGCAATCTCGGACTCGGTTGATAACAATACTTTGTTACGCCGTGACGCTGTTTTTGGTAAGTTTAGCTTTACCTTAAAAAGTGGTACGTTGAGTTTGTGCACTAAACAAGAGGAAACCACGGATCCATTCACAATGTTGGAACTGCAGTTTAAGAACTTTTCTTTGAGTATTGTGAGTAAACCTAGGACCTCGTCATATTTGGTCGAACTATCTCTAGGCGCTTTATTTCTGTTCGATAAAGTAACACCGAAAACCTTGTTTCCTATGTTGATTGGCCCGCCTGACAATGAACGCGGTTTGAGGTCTCGGCCTAGTCCACGTGTCAGTGTAACTTCCAAACCTTATATTTTCCACATGGTTTACGAAAAGAAATTAGAGGCTAACCAATATAGATTAGCAGTGAAGACTAATTCACTGGACGTTGTCTATCAACCGACAGCGATGCGTTGGTTAATAGAGTTTTTATGTTTACCACATCAACGTACAATAACTCATCAGCATATTGAAGCAATGAAGACCCGGACTAAACGCGAGTTGATCAAGAACTGGGAGCAGATTATGGATAGTCGTAATGTGCGGAAATGTTGGGATTTACATCTGGATATTAGTGCGCCACAGATTTTCTTTGTTGAACAATTCCACGACCCTAAGTCTGCTGTAGCTGTCATAGATTTTGGTAGGTTACAATTACGGAATAATTATGAGCATCCCGACATACACATAACCTCACCACAACCTGCGGATTCCTCTATTACAACAATAAATCCCACTTCTGATGCAGTCAATGCAACAGTTGCTGAAGAAGATGAGGATATGTTCATGACCCCTTGTTCCACACCCCCTGCAAGTGAAGAAAGTGATCTTGAAAGTGATTTATACCAATTAACCAAAGAACTAGGCGATAATAATTTAAACGAAGCTTCACTCCATATGAAGATCTATGATAGGTACTCGGTTGAGTTGACAGACATGCAGGTTATGGTTGCTAGGGTCAAAGATAACTGGCGGTATGCGCACAATAAAGGCACGTCTACTTTACACGTCTTGGATCGTTTTAATATCTCACTACAGATTGAGCGGCGAGTTGTTCATACCTACGATCCGAGCTACCCGAATCTTACACTCAATGCAAATCTTCCAAAATTGGTGGCTCACATCAATGAGTACAAGATTTCAGCGGCAAGGAAGTTGGCACAAATTATCACAGCTACAGGTCTTCCATCTCCATTCAATGCACCAAGTTCCACACTCGAAGACGATATTGTTTTAAGTCCCGAAGATGATGACACGCTTAGTATTGAGACCAGTATGGAGTTATCAAGACTTCTAATCCTGCAATTCTCCATTGATCATTTGGCGCTTGAAGTACAAAGTCGCGGAAGATCCATTGCAGAATTACAAGTTGCCGGCGTCAAATTTGGGTTTACTAAGAGACCTAGTGATCTGAATTTAATGCTTTCAGTCCACAGTCTTTTGTTAGTAGATGCTTTACAGACATTTGGACCGGATTTCGAGTTATTGATAGCTAGTCATAAACATGTAGGGATGGATTCGATGTCTGGGAGTTTACGGGATAGCGAACCGACGTCACCTACGTCTCCGGGAAGTCCGGATTTAAGCAGAGTGAGCATGAACACCTCGTCACAGCTACAAAATAATACACAGCTTGCGTTAGCGTTGAGTAGTTTAGCGGCATCTCCACCTCCGAATCATTCGTGGAACAACAAAATGGTCCTCGATACAGAGGCATTGATAACTCTAGACCTTACTTTGGTATTTGGAGTAGAGGCTGTACAGGTTGCTAATATCCAGTTTAACAACTTGGATATAATTGCCAATCAGGAAACTATTGTGGAACTTATGGGTTTTATACGTCGGGTGTTTCCCGATTTAAAGACCCAGAAACCTTGTAATCCGGTAGGGAAACCAGTGGTTGAAGTTACCCAGTCTTCTAATGAATCTCTAGACGAAATTGATGGAGAGACAGCGCCGAATATAGGAATGACTGAAATCACATTCGATTTTCATCGATTGAACGTCTTGCTTTTACGGGGAGTGGTGAAAAACGGACAAGTTTATGGTAAGAAGATTTGCACATCGACTATGTCGGACGCTAGAATTCAAGCCACTGTCGGGACAACTGTGACTATAGAAGGTTCTTTGGGAGGTTTACAAGTTCATGACCTAACGCCAGATGGCGTTATGCACCAGAGAATTGTAAGTGTTGGTAGAGATCCATTAATGGCACCGATGCATCCGTTGTACCTAATGGCGAATAATGAACTCGCTGCTGACGAAAACACAGCTTTTAGTTTTTGTATCGTGCGTACTTTACAAACCGGGCAGAGCAATGACAAAGCTCAAATCAAAATACGAATGGCGTCTTTGTGGTACACGCATTCTCCGCATTTCGTTATGGAGTTGCAGTCGTGTGCGACGGAATTCAAGCAATATTTGGCGAATTTGGCGAGATCTATACGGGTGGCTGCGACTGATATGGCTTTAGGTTTGGTACACGCGCGGACTGAGGCGTTAGCTCAGTCGATTTACATGAATTCCCGATTGTCGGCTTCTATTTACGGCAGCGCACTGTCGTTCACCGACGTGTCATCGCCTCGAAAACGGAGGAGAAGCTCGAGTATGGAGTATTCCTTTTCGGGATACTCATCCGTGCGTGATACGTGTCCGCAAACGCCGTACACGCCTATGGATGATGGTAATTTTAAAATTGACATTGAGCTGGATATAGTCCTTGATAGTCCGGTTCTTGTGCTGCCGCGGACATCGAGTAGTCCGCAGGTGTTTGTAGCACATTTGGGCAAAATCACCGTGAATAATAATAAACCAGTGGAGCTGACTGGTGATATAGTCAACAATGATTCGTATTTGGAGAATTATTACATTGAAGTGAGGGACATGAATTTGTTTTCTTTGGATACAGCAACACGACGGGTGCCGGGACCTATAACATCGCGTCCTGAGGTTTTATATGCATGTGATACGTTAGCGAAACCAATTCTTCACGATACCATTATTGAGTTGAAGATTGTTAGGGAAATTTTCTACAAGGACTATTGTGGTAATCAAAGCTTGTCTAGTTTATTGCTGGATAATGATGACGATGATGATGCCTCGGGCTCGCAGAATTATCAAGAGAAGGAGAATGTGGAAGTTATCGGTGTTGTTGTAAATGCGTTGAAACTTTCATTGACACGGGGGCAGTATGAACAGCTTTTGGATACGTTACAATGGTTAACTATATCTGAGGAGAAATTTGAAGCTACCGCGTCGAAAAATCCGATGTCGACTCTTTCGGATATCACTGAGGAAGATACCGGGGTGACTACTTTGAATATGGACCCACAAGTGAGGGCAAAATTGTTTGCTAATGTTCCAATTAATAGACAAACAACAACTGATCATGGATTTGTCTCTGCAAAAGGTATATGGGATGTAAAATATGGTAAATATGATTCCTCTACTAATATGATAAACATTACAGTTTCATTTGATCTCCCTGACTTCACAATTGAGCTGCGAGGTGACTCCCCTACTGGAGAACAAGGTCTTGTTGATTTGTCATTCCGAGATTTCAACTTCCGTTACGACAAGGGGCATTTATACGAAACTAATATTCATGTAAGTCTTTATAACACGTTTTTCACCCGGGCCAAGTCAACATAACAGCCAAACCTTGCATAAATACAACTTCAATTTGATATACAGATATATTCACTGTCAAACGTGAAGAACTTCGGTTTTTCGGTAATATTTTCTACCAAAGGCCCATATTTCGACTCAATCAGATTATAGGGCACCAATTTATGCTTGGTTTGACCATTATTGTCTATTATGACTGGGCTCTGATATATTTGTGTATATAGGTATCCCTGCGCTCAATATACATGGAAGACCTACTACAACCAGAAGGTTCTAAACAACGCGCAATGGTCATATCCTCAAACGATGAGATACCTCACGGTAGTAACTGCGTTTCGCGTTCTTGTCCTGACATGTACGCTAATCCCGACCGCATTGGGCTAGTACGTGGCTCTCTTCCAGACCACCTGGAAGCATATTCCAAGTTTGGCTTAAATCGGTCAAATTCAATTCACAAGGAACCACAACAAGCCAATATTAAAATGTGTCCGAATACTCCACCACCAAGCCCGTCGCGTTCCAAACCCGTGAAGAATCTAGTACTGATCTCCACCTTATTAGTGGACCCGAAAGTCCCCAATTTCGAAACCAACTATAATTCAGTGCAACGTTCCACATCCGTGGATTTCAACTGTTTGGATTTAGTGATTAATGTCGAATCGTGGGTGGTCGTTATCGACTTCTTCAGTGCGACGCCTTCGGAAACAGCAACGAAGCAGAACCGGAAATCTGCATCACCTAAAGACCTCACTAATATTGACGCGATTGAACGGACCAATATTACAGTGAGATCATTAACTGTTGTGCTTGTGAAACCTGACAGAGACATTGGCAAAGCGAATATTTCTAATATAGAAGTATCAGTGAAGAGGAAGAACCGTCGGAAAGTAGTGGAAGGAAAACTTGGTTCAATGTCTTTATTAGATTTAACATCGCATGGTTCGATATACAGAGAGAGGTTCATGACTTCTGGAAAACAAGCCTTGATATTCAAGTATGTACGGCATGGATCAGGGGAGATCACTGAATATGACTCACAATTGACTTTGGATATGTCTTCGGTTATATACGTGCATACGAAGAGATTTGTGGTAGAGTTACAGTCGTTTTTCTACCATTTTACACAGTTACAGACAATTATGTCGGGAATTCGAGCGGCGACAAGTGGGCAAACCATACACGATGAGCAACAGAGATTTTCTATTGTTCTAACAGCTAATTCACCTGTTATTGTCTTACCTTTGAGTTCGAAAAGTTCTCAGCTTATTATAGTAGACTTGGAGCATCTAAAAGTGACGAATAGTTTCAAGCAAAGCGGGGAGGACGGTACTATTAGTACAAAATCCAACAACTCCAATGTGACCTTGAACGAGCGTACTTGTTTGTTGGATGTCATGTATTTGGATTTGAAAAACGTGAATCTACAAGCTGGAGAAGCAACTAATGAGATGAATAAGTCGAAATTTGAGTATTGTCTGGGTAATTACAGTATTAGACGAGTTGGAGAGTCTTTGTTAACGAATAAATGTCACTTGAAGATCCAAGTGGAGCGGAATCTAACCTCAAATATTTGTCATAATGTACCGGATATGAGCATTCATGGCGAATTGAGTACTTTGGATGGAACACTTGACTTAAATCAGTATAAACTTATACGAGGGTTTCTGACTCATAATTTGGGAGAAAACACCGAACATATTTTATCATCAGTACAAGCACCGCTTGTAACTGCGGATAATAACATTCGGGAAGTCTGGACACTGTTTTCACTCCAATTAGACTTGTTGAATGTAACAGTCCGTTTGTTACAGAGTAAGAACACCAGTCCCTTAGCGTGTATTAATTTTATCAAGTCCCGGTTAACAGTAGAATCATTTAGTAACATGTCACAGGATATCGACCTAGTATCTCAGGAAATTTTGATTCTAGATACACGTTTTACAGATAATTTTGTGTCTAATGACAAACGTTCTAATGTTTTTTCTAATATACTGGAGCCTATAAAGCTTTCGAAGCAAGAGAACTTGGTACAAGTTGAGATACACAGCAGGAAACGACATGATAAATCAAAATTTACGATTTTACTCAACAATATGCGTCTGATGGCTGTGTTTGACTGGTGGGCGATGGCTAAGGAGTTCATCTTTCAAGAAATTGAAGTGGAACCGTCGACTCCTAATAGACGACACTCTCTTTTGCAAGACACAGGGACAGAGACTGAATTACCAGAAATACCGTTCGAGTTAAAGTTGAATATTACTGATTCCGAGGTAGTTGTTTTGGAAGACGCTTCGATATTGGAAACCAATGCGGTTATTCTGAAGAGCACGACTGTAATTACTTATCGTTCGGCAATGATTGAAAAACCTTTGTCTTGTAATTTGAACAATTGCGAGGTCTATTCATGTGTTTTTGACAAAGCGGAGGAAACAGCGTTATCGATTATAGACCCAGTTACTTTGAACATTGACATTAATAAAGACCGAGTGTTGGATATACAGTTATCTACTCTTACAATACGTCTGTCGTATTTTGATATGGTGATGTTTTTACAAATCTTGAATTCATTGCCGAATCAATTGTTCTCGTCACGGGAACGTGGAGATGGATCTGAGGAGAGTGTGAAAATGAGGGAGAAATTGAAGGCTTTGGGTTTTAGAGAAGAGGACTGTATAGTTGCTCTTCAAGAAAGTAGTGACAGATTAGACGACGCAGCATTATGGTTGACGCAGAATGCTCAACCTAAATGCGAAGCAGAATCTGGTTCCAGTGTGCATGCTGTTGAGTTGAAAGCCAACCGTATTTACTTCTGTATTATCGACGATTGTGGCGATTCGGATGTTCCTTTGCTAGAAATGACCCTTTCAAGTTTATACCTAAAACAGGATCTTGTAGAGATACATGATCATGGTAATGATGAGTCTAAAGGTGCCCTGGAGTGTGTTCTAGCTAGGGATTGTTACAACCGCGTTTTCTCTGGTTGGGAACCGATTCTGGAACCGTGGAAGTGTTTGGTCACATGGGGACGTGCATTATCTCAAGATTTGTCAAGGGCTCGACTGGAGATTGCGATTGAGTCGCATGAAGTATTGAATGTTAATGTTACCTCTACTTTTATAGAGTTGTATAGACTGGTGCGTGATAGTTGGATGTAGGATTTCTATTCTCCTATTAATCGGAATCAAGCAAGGCAGGATAAAAGGCGTTCGCCATTTGTAGCCTGCGCAATCAAGAATGAAACAGGGTCACCTTTGTATTACAATACATTAATTGCGGCTTCTAAGGATGGACCCAATGACGCAGTGAGACAAAGACTAAGGAATAAGGAAACAGATCGGCAACTGGTCCAACCTGGGGAGGAAGTACAGTTTTCTTTTAAAACTCGGGACAA
>JAODVP010090443.1:0-12670 GCA_025400035.1 Tetradonia laticeps
GGATCCTAGATTTAAAGCAAAATATTTAACTTTCGATGAAATCGAAATTGGAAAAAGAGAAATAATTAATTTTTTATTAAAAAAAGAAGTAGTAACGGAGCAAGGTCAAGATCAGGACGTTAGTCATGTAGAAAAATCTCCACCTCCCAAAAAAGTGTCTGAACAAAGTTTATGGCACACTCACGATAGTTCTCTCCAAATTGACAGAGGGAGAAATGTATTTAGAAGAAACGAGAAACCTATTTTTAAGAGAGCCAAGACTTGAACGGAAGACTGATATATTTAAGTATTGGTATTCTAGTGCATATCAGCATTTACAGACAGCTGCGAAAAGATATTTATCAGCTCCACCAACTAGTGTGGCAAGCGAACAATTATTTAGTTCTGCTGGACAGATATATGCAGATACACGGGGCAATCTGTTCGGGGAAAATGCTGAGAAACTTTTATTCATGCGTTATAACATAAAGTTGTTTGATTTTAATTATTAAGTGAACTCAATGAACTGCATACCAAAACACAGATTTTTGTGATTATAACTATTAATTTAATATTTGTCATTAGAAGTGTTAATTTAGTATTTAATAACGTTAAAAAGGTTTGTCTAATATTATTATGTTTTAGATTTTATATTTTATGTTTTATATTATTTTATTTTATATTGTTTATTGAAATTAATATTTAAAGAATACAGTATGATTAAATTAATACATTTCTAATTCCAATTTCCAAACCTAACCTGATGATTCTTAAAACTATATGGTTTTCAATACTTTTCCAAAAGTTTCGGTTTCGGCCGAAACAGAGCAAAAGCCGAATATTCGGTTTCGGCCGAAACTCAAAGAAGCCGTTTCGGTCGGACTCTATCATCATCATTGTCGTCATTTCTTTTTCTAATTTTCATTGTATCACTTCTCCTGAGGTTAATTTCTACTATATACTACTACCACTCATTGCCTCTTGTGCACCCACCATCCCCATCTATTAATTAAACCTATATACGTAGGGTTTTCATTTTTAGACATTTCCAAGACTTTAATATACGATCTTTATAACTTTATAAAAAAAATTTCCTGGGAAGAGCTCTCAACTTTGCTATACGGACACGGATAGTTTAACATTATTAATTCAATCGCAAAATGTCTATAATTTAATACGTGAAAATTTAAATCTTTTCGATACATCTAACTTTGAAAATGGAAATATATACAATATTCCATTGCAAAATAAAGCTATTCCAGGCCCATTTAAAGATGAATATGGTGGGCGGATTATGAAGGAATTTGTAAGTTTACGATCAAAAATGTATTCGCATAGAGTAGGATCATTTGATGAATCTGAACATCATAAAGCAAAAGGAATTACAAAACATACGATTAAAAAATATATTACATTTAATGATTATTTAAATTATTTATTCAACCACACCATAATTAATTGTAAACAACAAACAATCAGAAGCTATGATCATCAATTATATACTATTCAACAATATTGCAAATGTTTGTCGCATGATGATGATAAGAGTATGTGCAGACGGAATTTCTATACTTGCTTGGGCCCATTACCAACTTGTACATGATCCACCAATTATTTCAATCAATTGATATAATAAAGACCTGTTTTATATTTCTATAAATACACAACCATTTTATCTTCCTCTTTCACCAAATTTTATTATCGAATAAATAAACATAGATGATCACTGTGAGTAGTAGTAGTAGTAATTTTTTATTTTTCAGAATAAAATACCAAATGTGTTCATTCATTCATTTAGCAAGTTAGTCAGTCAGTCAGTCAGTCAGTCAGTCAGTAGGTCGTGACCCGGGTGGCGCGCATTGGTAGCAGTGCCGCGCACCAGCACGGTGATGCGGGGACAAAATTCCCCCCCAAGGTGTGCCCCAATTAGTACAAGAAACGTTTTCTAGTTCCTCCTCCTACCGCCTAGGGGGCGCTCGGCACGCTTTAGTTCCTCCTCCTACCGCTCAGGGGGCGCTTTAGCTCCTCCTACCGCATAGGGGCGCTCACTACTTCTCAAGGTCACCACCAGGAGGCGCCCCGTAGGAGGCGATAGAATCGGCGAAAACCTCAACGTTAGAACCGACTGGCCCGTCTCCCGACCCGACAACTGACGATTTTGAATGTGGATTTGGAATTATAACGATGCGGACCATCCGGGCCGACAAAACGACTAGCAACGATTGTACGCATGTGCATACTCTCCCGTCCCGACACCGACACGTCTTCAGACTCAATGTGGAACCAGCATAACTACCGGCAAACTAAAATTGTGATTTTTACAAGCGACACAAATTGTAAAATACTGTGTGAAATATGCAGGATTTACATGGATGGCACATTCGCATACTCCCCAAAATATTTCACACTGTAACGCGATCCAGTCTCGCAAATGACACGAGTGTAGGAGGTGCCCGAGTGTCATCGAGCACACCAAGATCTGGCAGCCACGGTAGAACCTCCTTCTTCTTTACGCGCACACCGAAGAGTACGGACCGCTCGATCGCCTCTCATTTTGTATTAACCTGATTGCTCGTTTTCCAAATAAAATCCATTAGCACGTTATCAATCTTACGTTAAAACACAGTTTTACACAATTCACGGCTTCGAGAATGGACATAATATACCATTGGTATATTGCCTACTACCGGACAAACAATACCTGCAGCGCAATGTTTAAACTTTTGTCTGAGAAAATTTTTAATACCTTTTCAATACAATTTAAGCTAATTGAAGTATACTAGACACTTTGAAAAAAAGTGTACACACGCCAAGTAACGACGCATGGCCTAGTGCTAGTTTTTGGTTGCCGTTTCCATCTACATCAGGCCTGGTTCCGGAACATTCAAGCTCTGCAGCTGAGTGGAGCTTTTAAAGACAAAAATTCGGAGATAGGAAGGCCTGACCGAAGTTGGGAGTTGCTTCGCGTTCGATTTAATGGCTGAAAAGCCGAATAATCCCCAACTTGATAAGTTCGCAGATTTATTAGTGGAAAATTATACGCGAGCATACCCCATTTCCACCAAGGATTTGGGCAAATAGCGTGCCTGACACAACACATACCACAAATGCTTGTGAATATTTTCACTCGCACTTCGGACAGTCATTTTATTCTACACACCCGACATTACACACTTTAATACATAAGTTAATTAACATACAGGAGAACATATATATTAAACTTCAGAGTGTCCATATTCCCAATTCTGTTAAAGACAACGACACCAAAACTAAAGTGCAACTTCTAAAAGACCTATGTGAAGAACTTAAGAGTGGCCGCATAACGCGTCTTGAATTTGTCAAGCGCGTTTCATGCTATGTAGTATATAAGTAATTCTCAATTTCTTTTGACTTATATCATCCTCAACTCTTATATTTTACGACATATTTGGAAAACGTACTCAGGGCCAAATATCTCCTTGTAAGCTGAAGAGTGATGCATCCCGGGCTTGTCAAAATCTGTCTTAAATGACGGTTTTCGGCTTATGTTCCAGGTCCATAATGACCCCCAATTTATAACGCAAGGTCATTGCAGTTGGGCCATAATATAATTTGTTAATAACAAATAAAAATCAGACGCATAGCATACCAAAATGTTCAAAATATGTGTACTCCATAACTCCATCCATGCAGGCTAATCCATAAGTAAGAGATAAGATCGCCATTCATGTGCCCATAATTTTACTATGTGAAGTCTCGAGGTGTTCTGGTGATAGAAGACTTAATTAATAACAGCCTTTTGTTGATTAGATGTAATTTATCTGGTACTCCAATGTAGAGCTTTGATTACGATTACGATGAATACGATTGTTATCAGCTATGTTCATATCGGTGATGCAACTGTCATGACTGCGTAACGGAGCTGGTTCGTTTTGGAAAATGAACAGTCTTCCCTTGGAAGTATTCGTGGCCCTATGATAGCAGAATGTACATCCATAATATGACGAAAAAGATGATAAATCAGCAAACTTATATCTTGCTCCAGAATCAAGTAACGCGATTATCGAATCATAGTACGCGGCAGAGCCCAAGTCAATAACTATTAATACCAACTGATATCCAAAGTTCCGCCTTAGCCCCAAAGCTGATCTCATTGCCGGCATTTTCAGGAAACCATCTATCTAGCGTTGGCCCATTTTTCAATGGCAATTTTTTGTGGGATATACTTTGCTTAGAAGTTCTTCCCCACTTACATTTTTCCAAATGGTTTCCAAAAGCCATTTGTGATAAGTGTTGCATATCGTTAATCAGAGGTTTTAAAAATATCCTCATGTTTGGCTATTTTGTATTTATCAGCAAATATCAAACGCTTTTTAGTTCTCAGGACTAAGTTCATTAAGGGACAAAGATATTGGCCAAGCGGATTGTGATGAAGTATTTCCAAAGGAAAGACCATCTGTATTGAGGGCAACTGCAACAAATGTTTGCAGGATGTGACAGTGGCCCACCGTTCTCAAACAAATTCCTATAACAATGTCCATCAAATATATTGCTTCTCAATTGCTTTTTTAGAACACTCTGTTCTTTCAAAGCGATATCGTAATATTTCGTTAGCAATCCCTGGAATGTCCATACATTTCGTGAACTGCTCCGCAAGGTTAACCGAGGCAAAGTATGAAGAATGGTTAACACCTTTCTTACAATTTGTGCACGAGGCGCTATTTGAAACGGACTTAAACGTGATGAAACTGGATCGGGTTGGTTTTCCTTCGAAGTATTCTGTACCGCTGTCATGCCTGTCCCCTCTGTGCAGAAGTACCTGGTTTGGCACACATGAGTAGGAGTAAGTAGCCCATGATTAGGAGTAAGTTCCTTGAAAGTGGTTGATGGACTACATGTTTTTGCAGACTCTATATCAGCCGCAATAAAATCTGCATCGGAAAGGATGTTTCTGTTGAGGGGATATATCCCTGTTACCCTGAAACCATTTATTGCTATCTCTCCAGTCCGAACTTTCAAATAGGCTTTCCCAAAGAGTTGCATCATACTGGATGATTGCCCGATTAATTAGTTGAAGTTGTTGTCCCACATCTTCACTATAGTTGGTTTTAATTGGACCCATAAAGGTTTTATCTAGTGGTTGTAACTTATGTGTTGAGTAGACACAATCGTCGAATGGTTAGATCTAGCAAAGTTGATTACGTCTAAATTTTCTTCATGGCTACTATGGCCAACTACCACTAGCAAAATAGGAGAGACTTCACTGGGTTTGACTTTTTCAATATAATGGTTCATTGTGAATAAATTGTTCAGAGCAATGGCGACGCGTGGACTCCAAAGGTATGCCGTTGGAACTGGTTAGTCTAATCAAATTCAACTTTTTTTGAGCGTTAACGCACACTTAGCACAGGCGGACCCACCGCTGCTGGTTCAGACTGAGTTATCAACTCGATAGTGCCACGCGACTTTGCCTCCTTGTGCTTTAATCTTAAAACTTGCGATGGAGTGGAATCATGATTCAATTCAGCTGCTAATTGGAAATTTGGAAATACTCTGGAATCCAGTAGAAAGATTCCAGTTTAAACTAGTTTGTGCAACTTGCAAACACTTGTCGGCGACGACACGTGCATCCAACGACGACGCCCACATTGTTTGTCAGGCGACACAATGATGAGATCATAATGGAATTTAGAGTAACTTGCGCAACTTCTAACGCTGAGCATCGCTCACCGAATGTTCTAGAAGGAAGTGGAAGGAAATGCCCACTATATAAATCAGAGCAACTCCCAGCCCGAGGACAGTGCAGAGAATAATCTAGTCTGGGGCACTGCAGTGCAAGTGTCCAGTAGAGTAGAGTTTAGTCTATTATCCAGTAGTAAGTTGTGAGTAATTAAGACAGCAAGTAATATCGACTTACCAAGACATTACTGGGGCACTAGCCATCGCTAACATTTCTTTTGTAAACCTTTATGTTACTGTATTAATAAATATATTGTAAACCTTAATTCGATCTATACCGGTCAGTCACAGTATACTCACCTGTGACAATAAAAACAAGCCGAGGGAAACATCACATCAGAACTTAGTAATTTTATTGCATATATCTATTTCTTCACCAGTAGTAGCTTAAATGACGAGCGCAAAATTTAATCGTAATCTTATCTTCTTACCATTGCACCCGTCCTTCACATTGAAAATACTCCGCTAATTCTTCCTGAATTTCTTTTGCCGTTTGGCACGACCTGCGTGGTATCGTTTTTAGTGAGCTCTTCTTCGAAATCAAGTTTCTCCAAGTACCTCCAACAAAGCGACCTCCTTTTTCCGAATCGAAAGCTTCTGTAGTTCTTATTTCTCCGTAAAAAAATATGCAAAAGTGCAACCGTCATTACAACCAACTGAGCTTTGTCGGGTTGTAGGCTTAATGGCTTTAGGAGCACTCGAAAAACTGCTGTTATTCCAAAAACATTTTCTACTACTGTGCGATAATTAAACACCCTTTGAGGTGTATGTTTCCTATATATTCCGGAAAAAGGTTTCATAAGATTTCAAATGCCTCATTTGCTTTGAGTGAAAAACGAAAACGAAAAAGTACGGAAGCATCTATATCCTTCCGTTGAGGGCTTTTGGTACAGGAAAATTCAATTGCTCCCTCTGTATTCTTACTCCTAATTGACTCGCCTTGAAAATGCCTCCATCAGAAATTAGTCCTTGGCAAACAGGGCAAACAGCACAATGCTGAAAGTTGACTTGTAATTTTAAAAATCACTGCCACTATTTTTCGGTGCTTGGATAACCATGTGCTTGCATCCAGAGCACATACACAATGTGGAAAGTTCCACATCTTTTCGTATTCATTACTGATATTTAGCCATTCCTCTTGTGTAGAAGGTAACTGAAAAATAGTTGTAGATATATTGTTAAAGCGTTCGCGTTAACTTATGTACCTATATAAAATTCTTTTTTCTAATTCAAAATAATATGATGTACTTTTTATTATGGATTACGATCGAGAATGAAAGTCCTGATCAAAGCACTGCAGGAGAAGATGATGAATTGTTTGAAATGCCAGCATAAAAAGGGCAAAGCGGGGTGACCCAAATCAAGCGAAATTGGACCTGGCATTTAAGCTTATTCAAGATTCTGCGGAACAACGAAACCATCCGCCATCCGAATCGCAAGCTTTTGGCAATATTGTAGCTTGTAAACTCGAGGCTTACTCGCCCGCAACGAGGATGTTTGCTATGCAAAACATCTTCAACCACCTTCCGATTATTGATGCGGAGAGCAGAAATCCTTTCCCAGGGCAATATTACCCTCCGCAACCTCCCATGCAACCACTGCCGCCTCCCACTCTTCCACACTCTCCACTTTACCAACACCCTATCATACCAACCCATCCTCATGTGCCTTATTCCTTTCCTCATTCCTAAGGCAATCTATGCAGCCACCGCAACTTCCCATGCAACCACTGCCTGCTCCCACTGTACTCACTCTTCCACACTTTTAAGATTACCGATTTACTTATTATTTATAATCTTATTTCAAAGTTTTCATTCACAAATTCATTAGAGCAGCGGATATAAATACTATCCCAATGTAGAACTTATCACTATTGCATGACGAACCTTTCATCATCGCAAACGTCCATTCTCCCGTCTCATTGTGTTTTCGATTGTTCCATCATGTCCAAGCCCAACGTTACTATTCTCGACTTTGCCTAAGGAAGACGTGCCTTCGTGATAAACAAGCACTACTTTCTGAAGCACCGCGAATTGGTGAGTGGTGAACTCGTTTGGAGGTGTGTGAAACGAAGCAAAGGCTGCACTGCAAAAGTTTACACCCTCGGTGAACGAAATGGGATGACAATCACCGGAAGAAGAGAAGTTCAACAGAAAACTTAATTTAAGTTTGTGTAAAAGTAGTGCACTTCTTAACATATGTGAAAGACCAGCAGTGATTGTGAATAAACAACTGGCCCAAGGTTACCGACGTTACTCGTATCAAGAATTCTATGTATTATGCAGGTCCACTGCCTAAGAACATCCAGGAAGTGCACAATGTATTAAAAAGATTGATTTAACCACATCAAACGATTCAAGGATATAGCAACGCCCACTATGTTCCCCTGATTTTCTCCTTGCTATCCGACAAATTATCGACAACATACCAGACACTTTTCAAATATTAATATCCGAAATCAATTTTCCATCTCCACTTACTTTTTGCCCTTCCAAAATTGCCGTCGATTTTGAGAAGGGTAATCCGGCAAACTTGGGAGTATGTGCCCATATTTGGGTGTCGTTTTCACCTTCACCAAGCATGGTTTAGGAAGATTCAGAGCCTTCACCTTACTAACATATTTAAGGACAATGTGGCAGAAGAAGGAAGAAGGCTGTGAAATACTTTTGGTCTTACTTATCTTGACCCCAAAGAAGTAGGTGACTGCTTTGATACGCTGGATAATGCACCAACGCATGAAAAGCTTCAGGAATTTTCTGATTACTTAACAGACATTTACATGATGATGCAGCATTTCCACCTCATGTAAAGGGCGTCTGCTACTCAGTCATTAAGAAACACAACAAATACATGCGAGTCCTTTCATTAAAAATTGAATGAAAACTTCTACACACCCAATCCATCGCTCTACATATTCACGGATAAACTAAAATTCCAAATTGCCGCGCATATCAAATTACAAAGTGTAGATATTTCTGAAAGAATAAATGATAAATCATCACGCCGTAAATTAGAAGTACAGAGCCACTTCTGAGGAATGCTGGAACAAGGCTCTATTTCTCACCTAGACCATGTGAAGACCCTTTCAAGTTTATCAACCTTGACATCAGCCCGGGCGTATATCCCAGTCTCCCTAAATCAATACAAGTCACCAGTCTATATACAACATCTAAAGATGTGTTCACTGGTGTTAATCCAAGTTTGCTATAATCTGCCGCACAGGTTGTAAATTCTAGGAAACCAAAAACAGACGAGGCTCAAATTATAGCGGGCATAAAGAATTTAGCATTCATAAAAGCTGAGATGGAAATGTTTGATCCAGACCCATCTGTGATTACGCTAAAGCTCTCTCAACTATGGTCTTTTCTCCAAAAACTCCTTGGTAATAATACAGTATTTAAAGTATTTACTTTAATAGTATTGTCACGATTTGAACATTATGCATATTAATTTCGCAGAATGCTACATAGTTGTTAACTTTATTGTACTAACTCGAGGCCTTATTACAAACCTAAGCTGAAACAAGACCATAAAATCCGGTCTCAAGTGGACTGTAAGCTCATATTAAATTAACACTGCCATTGAAACATTGTAGCGTTTAAGTACCTTGAATGTTTTGTCAGCAATACTTTCCATCTAATACTTAGTATTGGATATCCTTATGCCCGCATTTATAGTCGCAACTCAAACGCTAAGCAACGTTTACGTCATCTCCCTTACCTGAAAATACATTGTAAAGTATAACTTGAGTCTAAGCAATGTTTAAGTTGCGACTATAAATACGGGAATTAGTAAGGAAGGAAAACGCTGGTACAGCAAAACTGTATCGAGCGATGGCTCGTGGGAAGAATGTGTCCACCACCTCCCCGGAAATTCTAAGAGGAATGGGAAGGGACCGATATGCAAAAGTATTAGACAAGATAATTATTAGTTAATCAGTTGTGCGCGCCCGAGCAAAACGGTCCATAGGAAGCAAAGTTAAGTGTCAGATAGTTAGAAGTCTCGCTGCCCTCACCGCTAGCCATGTCGTCAACCGCCCCGGTGTTCCCTTGGTGAGTCCCGAATATTATCTCCTGTAATTATTATATGTGCAGCTATTGTTCAAATAAATATCTTGTAACACAAGGATTTAAAGTCTATAATGAATTCCGGCGTTGTCACAACCAAGCAGCCAAGCAAGTTCACAATTTCATACCCTAGAAATCCTAGTTGTGACAGTATCAATACTTAACATCATAGTTACCTTTGCTCGATTGTTGTATTAATATATATATTTACTTCGTTAGTTGCCTTTCTAAAACTTTTCAGTTATATTCCGGTGTCTGTTTGAATCGTGTAAGAAAAGTTATTTTGGACCGAATTTCTACTTTTTTTTCAACTGATTCTTCCTCAGCAGGTTTCCTAATTCCTGCCTAGTTACGTCTAATGTTAAGCCCTAATTTAATTTTTTTCGTTTAGCTATTTACGTTTAAGTAAGTATAAGTTTTTGGCAAATAATTTCCATTATCTCAAATGATTCTTCCTCTACAGATTTCCTATTGCCTTGTCAATTTTTGCAAGCGATAATGGAGAATTTGACTATCATTACTACCACCAAGAATAAACCTTTGGCTATCCACACATGTACAGGAAGCAGAAAGTTCTGCAGGATGGGAGAATTTTGTGGGCTTGAAGGAGAAGAATGGCTGTAAGGGTAGCCTGAAGGGCATGAATGATTGAAGAAGATTTTCAGCGAGCGCAACTAGTTTCCATAGTCTTGAAATGTATTCAATGTGATGATTTGAAATATATGAATTTGAATTAAGTTATTCTTTCAGTTCCCCCACCCAATTTTCGGACTGTAGTTCTGATTTTGTCCGCAGGAGGCGCCACCGCTCGAGAGTATATAAGAGCGAATTCCGGTGGAAGAAACGCAGTGCCTGATAGGTAGGGCCGGAAGCAATAGCTACACAGTCGGACAATTGTAGACATTATTTATTATGAAATTATTATTTATTACAGTTTTATTTATTACATTATTAATGAATATTTGCTGACTGTCTAGCTATGATGTCGTAACAAATATAGTTACAAACAATTCATGCATTTCAGACGTTGCTTCATGTAATGTAACGCTGGCTCGCTATCAAACTTTAAGAGGCATATATCGCCACTTTTTGACCAAGGCCTTGACTTTGTTGCGGAAGTGCCCACGCTGCAAACAGCCACACGCAAGTTGAGGAACGCGTGGAGGAGGATGGCAGGGGCAGTATTGGCTGAAGCTGGTACAGCGGAAGAGTTCGACATTCCAGAAGCGCAAACTTTGCTTGAAGATGGATCCACATTTTTATTGACGGATGACCGAAGTGGACCACGGGTTTTAGTTTTCGGAAGTCCGAAATGTTTAAGGGCAATGCGGAGTGGATCCATCTTCTTTATGGACGGGACTAGTCTAGTGCAAGGCAATTTGGGCAGATTTACACTATCCACGCCGATATTGCGAGCACTATCACTGAGACAAATGCCATCCCAGTGTTATATGCATTTCTCCCAAATAAGCTGAAAGAAACATACAACAGATTCTTGAGAGCAGTGAAATGGCAGGTGGAGGATTGGGACCATCAAGAAGCTGTTATAGATTATGAAGCTTCAGCCATTTCTGCCATTAAGGAAGTATTTCCTTCCTCCAAAATTCATGGCTGCAACTACCACTTCAACCAGAGCATATGGAGAAGAGTTCAGCATCTGGGGTTGGTGAGCGCGTATAACAGCGATTCGATGGTCAGGCAACATATTCGCATGTGTATACTAGCACATCTTCCGAAAGACGACATAGAGCTTAAAGGTTGGCTGACCATAATGTAGACTGCGCCCATTGACCCCAAGAACAAATTGATCGATGATTATTTTATAGATCAGTGGCTGGAAAATCCAAATGCTCCACACGCTTTATGGAGTTGTGCCGGGCGCAGACACCGCTCAAACAATATTGTGGAAGGATGGCAAAATCGATTAAATGCTAGTGTGAGGCTACACCCCAGAATTTCGGAGTTTTATTTATTTAGAACGGATGCTCAATATAGTGCTGGAATTTACGACCGGTTATCATTTTATTTGCCAGGCAAGAGGAGCAGAGCTCCCATTAGAGCAGATGAAGTGATAAGCAGAGCATATGAAGCCTAAACGGTTTCTACTGTATTTGAGTAAACGAAAAGCAGAACAAGCATTCGTCAAGTAAATGATGTGTTATTCAAGCGATGTTATAACTGAGATTTTGATATTTAATTAAATGAAGACGACTGTAATTACTCCAACAACGTTTTAATATGAATTAAGAGTATTAAGATATACCATGCTTACCTGTACTTATTATAAAACTTGCACACTGTAACGAGGAACCCCATGCATGATATCAACTCCTACAATGTACTTGTAATCATGCATGATATTATCACCCAAACCTCTTTAAACAAAACGAAATATGCCATAAATTACTTTAATTTTCACACTGGTAGTGTGTGTACAAAGATTTTTAATGAAAATTAAGTCTTATGTCAATCACAAGTACCTAATTACGAAAGCACTTGTTCCTAATCCTCCACGCCATCAAGTGCAGCATCCTCTCCGTAATCATTGAAGTCATCTTCCTCCGCAGGGTTAACTATAATATCTTCCAAAATACCGATAAGAACCTTGAACTCATTCAACATATCTTCCAAGCTGTTTCCCGTTTCACGGTAAGCAACTCATTTTGAAGTTTCTCGTTCTCTTAGAAACAATCATCTAAAGGTATGCCCTGACTTTCAGCCAAAACACGCCAATAATTAGCGGTGGCTACTTCGCTTTTAAGATCACTAGCATTCACCACTTCTGCTTCTATTTGAAACGCAATGCTAACATCAATGAATTTGATACGTCTAATTTCGATCCTAACAATAAATTTAATATACCGCTTGTTAATAAAGCAATACCTGGTCTCTTTAAGGATGAATAC
>JAODVP010090476.1:0-12662 GCA_025400035.1 Tetradonia laticeps
TTATGAAAAGATATGAATACATATATGCTGAAAAAAGATGAAATATTAGAAATACACCTTGAACTTACAGCAATTCAGTTGGTTGTTAGAAGCGCGATTCAACAAATATTACCATTGACGGCAAAAAATAAAGCAAAAAACGAATTGTTCGATACTAAAATCATCCGAGCGGCATTTTGAGGCACCCACTGTGTTATCGAAGAAATGATGATTCAATACTGAATGACTTGAGGTTATTTTACAAGCCCAACAAAGTTTATCGTTTTTGCGTCTTTGGTGTTTGCGTTTGTTATTCCAGAAGCAAACAAGCACATAATAAATGTAGCAACATGTTTGCAAACCTATGCAAACATTGCTACCAATAATAACAAGCATTGATAAAGGTAATTAAAACCCGTGGATTAAGCATAACAATGCGCCTTCCACTTATCGGAATGTTGTGCGATAGTGCGACTAGAAACTCGGTGTTTGCTTGCTTTTTGCTTATTGTTGACTAGTCCAATCAATATATCATAACAATTACAACGAATCATTAATTCGCGAACTACATAATGACAAATGAAGCGGATTATCATGTGATAATAGCGTGTTGCGCTTGAGATTAATGGAATTTCAACGTGAAACGCAGTAAATAATAACAATTCGAATTCGAACGCATGCGCGGTGCCGGCACTACACACACATGCGCAAGCATCGATTCCTGCTGCGTTTGCTGTCGCCCCCCCCCCACACTACGTTGCCGTGCGTTCAACGCGAGTGATTACATTCCTGCTGGCCTGCGAGCCAGCGGAGCCAGCTATAAAGAGCTGGCGCGCGCGCAGTGCCCCAGGAGAAACACACCGTTCATCCTGCTAGTCAGCCGACGCGGTCGGTAGTTCCCCCCGTGTGTATTAATAGCCTGCCTGCTGCCGCGACGCGCAGTAAACAAATAAAGCCAGCGAGTTCCTGCAAACGCGACACGACGGCGTTCAACCAGCTGCTTCTCGACGAAGATATCACCATGTCCGAGAGCCACTTCGACAAATACGAGCACTACAACTTCGACCACGATAAGCATCTGTATTCGGGACACAGTGGTAAGCAGCGCACGAAGAAGGAAGCCAGTGAGCATACCAACCACTTCGATCCAAGCGGCCACAGCCGGAAAATCGTCACGAAACTGATGAACACCGAACACAACAAGAAAATGGAGGAGAAGGCCAAGCAATAGGTGCTTCGCTTGCCCCCACGAGTGCATTTCATGAACGGGACGCTCAGCTACCCTCCCGATTATCGTCAGTTAGAATTTCATAATATAATGCAAGTTATCACGAAAACCAGGCGGAAATTTAAATAATCTAGAGTCAGAATTCATGGAAACAATGAGGACATTTGTAAATGGCTGTCTTTATTATTATTAACTATATATTTACTTACTATTGAATAATAATAATAATAAGAATATAATGATATGATTTTGTGATTTGATGTTTGATGCTGGCGTTTGAAGCATGTGAGTTCATGGCCCATGGTCGATGATTGTGCAAGAACGACTACGATAGACAAAGACTTGTATAATTTTAATTTTGTATGGCGTTTTGAACGAGGTGGAACCTGATTGACGACGTATAAAGTGAATAAACGCTTATTACAAACAAACCTCACGTTGCGTTGCATTTTGTGATGAAATAAGCTGACATTTTCATTTAATTTAATGACTGCGCCGTATTGCGCAACATTTGTGTTGGTTTGTTTTCATGCGTTTATTTTGAATGCCGCGCAGCGATCCAAGGCCGTCTGATTAAGCGCACTGCCACGAGACGTTTTTTTTCAATGCAACACCGACTGAAATTATCATTTTAATTCACTGCAGATCAGCTCCATGGTGAAGTTCTAAACATGCTTATTTAGCGTCAAGCAAATTTTATTCGATGTTAAAGGATCTATACACAATTACTAAGCATTGTTTTATCAATAATCTATGACTAAACTATGACTAAATTAATAATATTACAATAGGTGTAACAACAGTGTGCCTTATTAACGATACAGTTTGAAACATGGTGTTTATTTACTTCATGGAACACATGATAATGACCATTGTATTCGTTGCAAGTGACTCGTGGCTTTGTTTTGCGGGCGTTTCATTTGTAGCGAGACAATCCACAGGTCTTTGCACGTGTCTCTGCAGGTTTGTTTAATTAGTAGCACTTTTTATACGTTTTCTATCGAATGCACGCGAGAAAGTGCATGTTTACCAACGCGCACTTATCGCTCTGGCAGTAATAACACTTGAAAGGGAGACAAACACGAACGATAGACGAAAATAACATGCGATTCGCTGATAACGCTGCCTCTGCAGTTATCGCTGGTAAAAGGTTTTCATGTTTTTCGCTGTAAAGATGCAACGACAGCGGAATAGCAGGACGTGGTGATAATAGTTGTGGACCTAACCGAAGTCTATTTTATTAGCTGACTCTACAAATTGTTTTATGTATTATTACATGAAAATATTCCGATTATTTGTTGCTATTGCTATTCTATTGCTATTGCTTCATTTGTCATTTTGACTTAGAATGTTTGATTTGATAATCTTCATGCATGACCGAAGGGTTTTAATTGAGTAAAATCATGACAATTTTCTTTATTTATTGGATGCTCATTCCCTGCACATTTTTAGAGGAAATAAGTTTTCCAAATATGAATTTTAAATGGAAGATCAACAGCAATGTTTTATAAGTATTCTTACGTATATCATATCTATAATTAAATATCTATAATCTAAAATTGTTGACTTGTTGGCTTTAAGTTTGGCCCATTTGGGGTATATAATTTTCAAGCAAGGCTTTTGAAAACTTTTTTCTGAAAAATTCTAAATTATATAACGAGATACTAGTGGTATAATTACTATCATAAGTCATGATGAATTTGTTCTTAAGATGGAGTAACCTTTAAACTAGGCAAAATAAATTTGATTTCAAATAACGGAAGTACAAAAACTTAATTCCAAACAATAAATAAAAATTATTTTGAAACTATACCGAAGAATATAAGAAAAAAATATAAATATATGTTTAACTTCTGGTTATTGTTCTGGTAATTGTTTACTTTCGGGTAGAGCTGGTATCTTACGGCTACCACACCAGACCCTAGTGAACCCAATAACGAAAACCGATCTTCCATATCTCTTATCCTTCTATAGAAAACTCTATGAAGGTGAATTATTAATTTTATACCATTTCAAACCCTTTAGTGACATTTGGTGGAGGCGCCCTGTTTAATTTAAATGTTATTCGAAACTTTTGGTGGAAATATGTCAAAATCCAAGTAGAATTAGTATATTAGGACACATAATACGTCTATAATGACATTTGTTGGAGGCGCCGAAGTTTAAGTCTAAACATTTCAAATATTCTCAGTAAAAAATTATAATTTGTGCACTGTAACCTTAGAGCTGATATTTGAAAACCTTACAGCTACCACACCAGACCCTAGTGAATCCAATAAAGAAAACCGATCTTCGATATCTCTTATCCTCCTATAGAAAACTCTATGAAGGTTACTTCTTAATTTTATACCATTTCAAACCCTTTAGTGACATTTGGTGTAGGCGCCCCGTTTAATTTAAATGTTTTAAATTTTGGTAGAAAACTGTCAAAATCCAAGTAGAATTAGTACATTAGGACACATAATACGTCCATAGTGACATTTGTTAGAGGCGCCAAAGTTTAATTCCAAATATCCGCGATAAATTCTCAGTAAAAAAATTATAATTTGTAAAACGTGCACTAAAACCTAACCTCACCTTTTTTGTGACATTTGGTAGGAACGCCGATTTTTTAATGAACACTAGTTTTAGCATTCGATTTACCACTAAACCCTGGTTAGTGTGAGTTGAGCAAAATTTTCAACTTCTGGATCCGACCGGAACTTACCTAAAATATGAATGATTTGAAATCTAGAAAGATAATGAAGGAATTAAAAGTGTTAGCTTCGCATTCAACTCCTATCTTTCCATAATTATACATGTCTTAACTTCCGGTTCTAATAATAAAGCGTCGTGATAGTTACACCAGTTGAATGTTAGATCGCAATCTTGTATTTCCTGCTAAATCGCTGTCGGCAATCACCTACAACAGTTTCTACATTGTTTCTAAATCTTGTTCCACTGAAATCAAACTCTTCACAACACAACAACCGTTAGTCTTATCACAAATTTTGGTTTCTAACTATATCCAATTATTGGCGACGTTAATTACAAAAGAAATTCTATGGACTACTATCTGTTATTTGCATTATTATTCATGCGGTAGCAAGTTTTGTTACGTTGACCTTGTTGTTTATTTACGTTCGCCGTACCCAGTTTTGCACTTAAATCTAAATTTAGGTACATATCTATAGCAATGAGTATTTATCTATTATACACTCTAAAACCAACTAATTTGTAATAATTGTTTCCAGACAAATTTTACTTCGAAATGGTTCGGCAGTGGACGCTACAATCGCAGCTTTATTTTGCAACGGACTGGTAAACATGCAGAGCATGGGCATCGGCGGTGGGTTCTTGATGACAGTCTACAAGAAATCAGAAGGAAAAGCGTACAGTTTGAATGCTAGGGAATCAGCGCCAATGTCGGCGACTCATCATATGTTTGTGAATCGAACTGCAAATGCAGCGAAGAAAGGTAATTCATGGCGATTATTCCCAAAACCTTCAGTAAATTAAGAAATATTTTAATGTTAGGGTCATTCCACGTAAAGTAGGTGTGTCGGATTGACCTTGAATGACCCGTTATAGTTATGTTCATTCTAATTAAAATTCTATACATCATCCAAGGTGGTTTATCAATTGGTGTACCAGGCGAGTTGAAGGGTTACTGGGCTGCTCACCAAAAGTTTGGTCGTCTACCTTGGAAGGACCTGATACTTCCCACCATTGCTCTATGTGATTCTGGTTATCAAATTAGCATTGCTCAAAGGAAGGCTATGAATATGACTGCGAATTTACGCACAGGATTATATAAGTAAAGTCATCTTATTTTATGATTTTTGTTAGATTTTTGGTAGAAAATTTTTACGATATCAATGTTTTGATAGAGAATGGTTTTTCGATGAAAATGGTAAAATGAAGACAGTTGGAGACTTGGTCCACCCTCGTACACTCTGCAAAACTCTACGAATTATCGCTGAATTAGGTGCTGACGAATTCTACACAGGAAACTTAGCAAGTCGAGTCGTGGAAGACTTGAAGAAGGCTGGATCTCTAATAACAATGGAGGATCTCGGTGAATATAAAGCACAATGGCAAGAACCAATTAGCATAAACTTGAGTAAAGGAGAACGGTTATTTTCGGCGCCTTTGCCTGGGTCAGGAATCTTGTTAGCGTACATTTTGAAGATCCTGGATGGTTACGGGTTCACTAGGCATAGTATCGATGGTCTGGACAACACTATCCTGACTTACCATCGAATGATAGAGGCCTATAAGCATGCATACGCTAAGCGGACGGAATTGGGAGATTCTGATTTTGTTGATATGCAGAAGGTAAAGTGATTTAAAACGAGATTTTTCAATGTATTTTAGCGTTTAAGGTTTCATTTTAAAGGGGAAGAGTTGCTCTTTCTCACTGAGGGATTGCCGTGTTGCTAAATTAATTAGAAGTGTGTTAAAATCGCAATCAAGGTAGCACTAATTTGATAATTTCGTGAAACATATAATGGTAAATCGCCTAGGGGAATATTGTGATATCGTGGTGTTTGATATGTCGTTTTGAAGGGGAAGAGTTGCTCTTTCTCACTGAGGGATTGCCGTGTTGCTAAATTAATTAGAAGTGTGTTAAAATCGTAATCAAAATAGCATTAATATTTGTAATATTTGTAAACACGTGATAGAAAGTCGCGCATCTCTTGAAAACTGTAAATGATAACACTGTGTTTAATGTTTCATTTTAAAGGGGAAGGGTTGCTCTTCCTCCTTGAGTGACCGAGTACCGAGTTGCTGAATTAACTAGAAGTATATTTAAATCGCAGTCAAATTAGCGTTAATTTTGATTTTTTTGCTAAACCTGCTAATGGTTTGCACGCGATATTACTTACAGGAAACTGTAAGTGATATCGCGGTGTATAATATGTCATTTTAAAGAGGAAGAGTTGCTCTAGTATCCTGACGAATTGTCGTGTTCCTAAATTAATTATAAATATGTCAAATTGAAGCAGCATTAATTTTGATAATTTCACTAAACCGGTAATGGTAAATCGTGTGTTTCACGGGAACTTTAAGTGATATCACGGTGTATAATATGTCATTGTAAAGAGGAAGAGTTGCTCTTTAAAACTGAGTGATTGCTACCTTGGGAAATTAATTATTAATAGGTTAATATCACAATAAAAGTACGTAAATTCTAAGAATTTCTACCCCAATCAATGACTCGATCTAGTTTCATCTCGTATTGTTTGGTTTAATAATTTGAATGCGTTTAATCTAAGCAGTATGTAACTATGATATTCTAGTTGCTGTTTGACTTGCAATCATCCGAGTACGCCCAGCAAACTCGTCTCCTGATAGACGATACACGAACCTACACAAATCCAAAACATTATGGGGCTGTTTTCTATGATGACACAGGACGTAATGGTACCGCTCATATATCAGTATTATCAGAGGAAGGTGACGCGGTTTCCGTCACAAGTACCATCAATTTATAGTACGTATCAATAATTGTCTTCTTAAATTTAAATTTGACTTACTGAATTAAACTTTGATCATTGAATTGAATAGTTTTGGATCTGAAGTGGTTTCGGAGCAAACAGGCATAACTTTCAACTGCGTCATGGACGACTTTTCCACGCCGGGGATAATCAACTATTTCGGACTGCCGGGAAGCCCCAGTAATGCAATCGTCCCAAGAAAGCGCCCCTTGTCCTCCATGAGTCCATCAATCATGGTAGACCGCGACGGAAATGTGATCCTAGTAATAGGCGCTTCCGGAGGCACCCAGATAACTTCCGGCGTGGCGGAGGTGATTTCACGCCTGCTATGGTTCGGCCAGAATATTAAGGAAGCCGTGGATGCACCACGCATTCACCATCAATTATATCCAATGAGTGTGGGATATGAATACGGAACTACACAGCAAATTGTCGATGGATTGCAGCGTCTAGGGCACAATACTACACGTCTCACTACTTACTCCGTGGTTTGCGCATTGACGAAGAAAGGAGAGAATATATTCGCCAACGCGGACCACCGGAAAGGTGGAGATGTGTATGGCATCAACTAGGTTTGAAATTTTGCATGAAATCTGGGATCGCTTGTGATATTTTCTTAGATAAATTTAAGCGTGATGTTATTACGATGATATTCCAAATTCAGTGATGTATAAATGAATTCTATTATATTTAAGGCATGTTTTGTGATGACGAAGTAAATTAATTATCAGTAATTACAATGGTGACTTTTGTGTATGTGTAATTTGGGATTCACAGGGTATTAGGGTGTAGTGGTAACCGTGGTAACGCTGTAACGGAAGGTTGCATGAATTCGGGGGTTTTTAGGTTAGAACTGTGCATGAAATTCATTATGGTACATCAAGGCCAATAGTTGATAGTTGGAGTGAACCATTTATGGTAATGATGGAAGGAATGTCACTTGAGATGAAAGTGGGCAGTAGTAAAATATAAACTTGAAAATTTATTCAAGTTTTGTAAAAGCAGGAAATTTCTTGAGAGTTATAAGTATGAAAATTCTGTTCTTTGTGTCATTTTATAGAGCAAGCAACGTACTTTCTCGTTGAGTATATCTCGCCTCAGTAGAATCAAAATGCTTGAAAATCGGATTAAATCTTGTCATAAGTTTTGTAACGGTGCACTTCAGGAAGTTGCAAATTTCATAACACTTATAATTTTAAAATTTCTGTTCTTTGTGTTAGTTTATACAGCAGGAGACGTTCTTTCTCATTGATGTGTTATGACTTAATTTGTTGCATCGAAATACTTTAAAATTAGAATCAAATCTTGTCAATTCATCAGTTTTTTTGAAATGTACCTAAGGAAATTGCAAATTTCTCAGAATCTCTTGGCAAATCTTAAACCTCAAGAGACATTATTTCTGGTACAATGTATCGATGTATTTAACTAATTAGAAGGCATTGAAATTTGAGGTCAAAGTTTGTTTATCTCCAACTTTGTAAAGACTTGAGAAAGTGTATGTTTTTACAAACAATAAGAACGAAATTTCTGTCTTTAGTGCCATTTTATAGAGCAAGAGATATTCATTCTCGTTGAGTGGATTTTGACGTATTTAAATACAGAAATCCTTCAAAATTGAGATCAAATAGAGTCAAATCATCAGATTTCCAGAGGCAAGGCTTAGTAAACTGCAACAAAATTGCTCTAAATCTCTATTATCACCTAAAGGTTGTAGATCAAGAGAACTTTTTACTTGTAGAATGTATTTAGATATATTTAGTTTCTTGGAAACGCTTTATTGTTGATCATACCTTCCGTCCTACCATAAAAGTTAATTAATGCCACTGAAACGCCGAAAATCGTTTTCTTCTACATATAAAACTTCGAACTTAGAAGTTATTAACGCCATTTTATAGAGCAAGAGACGAACCTACTACTGAAATACTCAAACCAAAATATATTTCAAGTCTACATATCAGAAACCAACCACCACCTCAATAAAAAAAACTAATAATAAGAACAATACAAAAGTCATTATAAAACTACCTACATATATACATTTTACACATCATTATACTATTAATACACAAATTCTATACATTCTGAAGCAGTTGCTCCAACTGCTTCAAAGCATCCTGCTTTTTATGCACCAAATCATCACTGAAACTAACATTACATTGCTTTATTTCTTCCATAAGCTCCAACATGTTTTCTTTCAACAACTCGGCTTGTGCGGGTAAAGACGCTCTGTTATTTTCAACAAACGGATAATAATTCTTGATCTCCAAGCACAATTCGTTGAAATGCTTCATAAGAACATCTCGTTCTTTGGCACCTTCAGCATGAGCCTTGGTATTATCATTGAAAACCTTTTCAAACTTAGCATCAATGACAAAGTCTAATAACTCCTTATAAGAAGCACGAAGATCCTCGAATTGTGATAGTAGGTTGCTATGTGGGGTAAAACTGTCTAAAGTTTCAATATGAGCGGTAAGAGGTTCCTCCATTTCTAGAAGTTTAAAATTAGCAAGTTCCAAATAGTCGGTAATTTTCTGTTTGTAAGCTTCGATCAGCATCATCGATTCGGTGAGGAGTTTATCTCCTGGAATATCAATTTCCACAACGTCAATCGAACTTTTGGCTTGTTTGTCAGTCGTTCCCAAATCGTTTGCGAAAACGAAATTTTGCTCAGAGCTTAAAAAGTCCTCACATTGCAGTTGTTGATGTAATGTATCTTCGACACAATTTACTGCTACAGTTGATGGCGAAAGCTTGGTACCATTTTTAATCAAATTGATACCATTTAGTAAATGATTAATGTCCTGTTTAGCTTCATCGAAATCAGTAGCTGCTCTTGCTAATTCCAATAAATGTTCTTCAATTGACTCGATTTTTATATCGTCATCAGGGTCCAAAGTTTCTACAATTTCTTTATAATAAGCAATTTCGCTATTAATATCTTGTAAAGAAACTTTAGCAATAGTAACAGTGTCGTCTTGAGCTTTAATGTCTGCAATAGAAGTTGATGACCCGTAATGTTCAGTTTCAAATTGTTTGGTGAGAGTATGGACCACACCTACTGGTACAACCACAGGTGTTTCAACTATAGCAGATTCACAGGAAGTCAAGTTTAGTGGACCAGTATATTCGACAGTAATGGGCATTGCTGAAGATTCTATGACAATAAAAATAGTTTTTACCTTTAGATACTTTACCTTTTAGATACTTTACCTCGTCCACTCTTGTCACTTTGGAGATATTCCTGGATATCTGCTTTAATATGTTTTAGATTCACCAAGCAACAATCTTTCTTCACTTTCAAAGATTTGAATCCATCGGTATCAATACTACTTAACTGAATTAGCAAATCCATGATTTCCATGAACATAGACAAGACTAGTTTCTCTTCAACGGGATGAACTCTAGCTAACTGTGTTTTCAATTGATTGATACCCTCTTCAACCTCAAGAAGGGATTTATTATTGTAGTCAAATGCATTACTAGCCTGCGGTGTTTCGGCATAAGGTGATAATGGAGGACTGTGTAATATAGCCAAAGGAATTGGTTTCGGAATTAATTTCTGCCGTACAACAGGCTGTTTATCATTGCAAATGTCGTTGGAGAGTTGCTCAAACTTTTGTATTAAATTCAACACTTTCGGGATCTTCATGGTGGACACACCTGTCACTGCAGATTCGGTGATAACTCCACCGCGTACAGGAACTAGGAAAGTACTAAATTATTGAGAAATACAACAGTGCCGTTTGAAATGAGTAATAAGATAACGCAATTGATAAGGGGTATACAGTACAAGTGTCAATAGTGATCTCATCGATTTTATTGTTTTATCTTATCGTTTGTTGAAAGCACCTGCATTAGTTTAGAGTCAAGCCTAAGTAGGAAGAACGATATCTGACAATGATTCTTACAATTTGGTGTGTTAAAGATACAGGTGTTCAATATAAACTGGTGAAAGCGTTATTGTTGAAGCTAATCGAGTTTCAGATATAAAAATATACATTTTCGTTTTCGCTTGCAAGATATTTGAAAAATTAGTGAGTAGTCACTGCACTGCAACTTGCCAATTACTTGGGACATTAGAAAACATGTGGTTTATGACATTTTGTGATGAAAGTTACACTCGTTCGCGCAGAGTGCGTTTCGATTTAATTAGTTTACATTACAGTTGTCGTTAAAGATTATTACTTTTCATGTTTTGTATGCTTTTACACTTTGGAAATTTCTCAAAACTATAAGTGTGGAATTTTTGTTTTCAACGCAACTGTATAGAACGCGAAACGTCACGATAGAATCGTGGATTATAATTTGATCTATTGAGTCCTTTGTTTAATTAATTGTTGATGCCTGCATACATTTTTGAATCAGAATCTGATCAATTATTTGCTTTATGAATTTTAAGTTTGTAGTTAATATAGTACATGCAGCGCCTTCTAGCGGTGACGATGAACAACGATAACGAAGGTCTTCGCGTGTGGCCAGCTGGTTTCTCGGTTGCTACGATTTCCTTTAACTTCGTCTGCGATTACGTAGTGGAAATCATCCACATCACCGGGGAGAAAGACCACCGCTTCGCCTACTGCCTCGTGATCTCGCCGGTGCTGGGCACCAACCTCATGCAGTACTGGAACAATATTTACCACGACCTCACCAACGTCAGTATTCCTCTCGTAGTTGCTCGAATCAGAGCAAAACAACTGCAGTTTCGTATATCTCCAGCTGGTAATCAGATGCAGTGTGTTGGTGGACTCCGTGGACGCCTTCTGCACCGGTTTAGTGAAATACACAAAGGAATTTTAACAAACATTCAGGTAAAGAAATATTTAATCGCCTGATACTACACCTTGTCAAATTGCAATTTTTTTGCGAAATATGACTGCCCATATTATCTTCTTTATTTCATTTTATACACCAATAAAAGCTCTTTCATATGAGCTTAAATTCGATCTAATTAGTTACTTGGGAATATCTTTAAATTAAGTGCAAAGCATGTTAATTTTAGAGTTTTTGATGAATATGTACTCGGTTCGGTTGAATTCGGCAAGACTCGAGTCTTGCCGCCTAGGGTAAGAAGCTATTTTTAGGGTTAAAAGCTAGCTATCACTAAATATAGCTTGTAACCCTATCGGTAGCTTGTGACCCTGACAATGGTTTGCAACCCTGTCATTTTAGTAATAAAAGTTGCCTACGTTAAATTTTAGTTTAATATATCACCACCAGACGTCACTGATGTTTGCTGATTTCACCGATTTGCTGATGACCTAATCTACATTGCTAATGCTGGATAAGAAGGAGAAAGATCAGATGTTACCACAAGACAGCGAGTCGGTGGCAAATTTCCGAGTTTCGGCGAAGTCTTATCCCGAGGATGTGAGCGATTGATTGAAGCAAGAGTGCAACCAGTCCGTTTTCTACGTGGATATTTGGTGTACGAATTTTTATTGTCCACCAGAGGCATCGTATAATATTCAGGTAATACAGCATATATTTTAATGTAAAGAATTCAAGCCGGTCAGAGATTAGATTGTGCTTTTGGAGCGGGAAAATCGCCTGCCTATTCTTTATTTGCTTTTTTTTTTATAAATCCGTGATCCTCCTCATCTCTAAATTCTTATTATTCTTTTATTCGATACTTACACTTCCCCGAGTTGACTAGAAATGCCTTAAATTTGAAGTCAAAATTGGCGAATTTTTCAGTTTTTTTTTAAACTCGCGTCGGGAAATCTTGAATTTCCCGATTATAAACATGGATTCAAATGTTAGAGGGAGAATTGCGCTTTCATCCCATTCGAGGTCAAAGTTGGTGAATTTTTCATTTATTGCCAAACACGCGTAGGGAAATCTTGAATTTCTCGCCAACTTTTAGTGATAACGTGTTCGACAAGGGTTCAGATTATAGAGGAAGAGTTGTTCTTTCTTCCCTTGTGCAGTTTTAGTTACTCAGTTAACTAGAAATGCCCGAAATTCGAGGTCAAAGT
>JAODVP010090487.1:0-12653 GCA_025400035.1 Tetradonia laticeps
TATTGGAATATGAAATTTCATAATTATAATGTTAAAATCAGTTCCAAAATTACTTCCAATCTTAATATTATATATAGATAAGTTATGAATATATCTTGTCTAAAAAGACAACCTAAAACCTACAATAGTACGCAATATATATCCACGATTCAAAAAAACAACGACGTAAATACAAATTTTCACAATATTTCACTTTCTGCTTATTAAACGAGAGAAAAACCAGGGGCACATGAGTTGCCGGAATTTCGATACATACAAAAAACGTAAAATTTCATGTAAAATCTAAAAATTCGAATGAATTATATTTGTTTAAACAAAACCATGGACTTGCATATTAATATTTAGTAAATAAATCTGATAATATGTTATATAATTGATTACAATATTTTTTAAACTGAAATGTATATTAGCACAAAATGTAGCGATAGTATCGATACTATCAATAGTCTTTCATTTAAAACTATCGATATATCGATAGTCGAAAAAGCCGATAGTTTCCCACCACTACTAATGTGAACAAAATGTGGTGTAACATACAGGGCGAGTCAGAATTCAACCAACCAACTTTCAGAGCATGATCAGGGATGTTTTCTGAGTATTTTTATGTCGGGAACCTATTATCCTTGATGTTTCGTTGCGGATTTACTGCACTTTCTTGTTGTGAAGTAAAGTTTTCATATAGAATAGTGCAATTACAGAATTGCAAAACAGAATAACTAACAATAAGCAAAGAAACATCGGATACCATACGTTCCTTATATCAAAATACTCAAAAACCTTCGCTGATCATCTCCTTAAAGTTGGTAGATTGAGTTCTGCCTCTCTGTATATTTATCGTAATTGTGGCTCTAATTAGTTTTTTTAATACTCTACCGCTAAAACATCTATTAAAATACGTTTTATATATTCAGTTCATGTGTTTCAATTGACCCCAATTGCTGTTTCAACCGTCCCTGGTTTGCGGACGGACGATTTTTTTTGTTTAAATTTTAGTACTGTAAAAATATTGCAGTTATAACTAAATTCACACGCCTCATTGACAGATAAATGCATGCTCTTTCATTTAATACATGTATTGTATCGTTTGAATAAGGAATAGCGAAGTTATAAATGAAATAAGAGGAATTGTTTCAATAACACCAAGTCTCCCCCATTCCATTCCTTTCTTTTAAAAACTTCTACAATCATTCTACGTCATATACATAGAAGTTTAAGTATTTTATACCACAGCCATATGTGGTATAAATGTAATTTGCTTTGATTACTAGAATTTGACTATAACTTAACTTATTTTTATATATAATATAAGAAGTGTATGTACCTAATTCTTTTCCACAAACTAGGTATTTGTGGACCTAGACAGATAAACAAGGACTTCGCTAATTAATTAATGCATAATAAATATAAAACTTGTTATGTTAAATTATGGAATGCGTGGAATTTGCCTGGGGCACGAGAGACACTTGAGTATGAATAATATGTACTGCACGTTTTGAAATGAATCGTTTCCTCTTGGAACTTCTTTCGAATTCTAAATATGTTATTAACTACGTATGCATTATGTATTTGTATTATGTTATTTATGTTATTTATCATGTGATTTAGTGTTTTTTTTTTTACATCAATACATATAATGTTTACATATACTGGCTGAGTAAGAATTCTTTCAACAAACTACCAGAGGTTGACCAGGGATGTTTTCTGAGTACTTCGATACCAGGAAGTTATGATCTTCGATAGTTCGTTACGAAGTTATTGGATTTAACTGTTGTATAGACTTGTAACAAAGAAAATATTTTTGGAAGCAGAACTCGTGTGGCAAATTTTCAACAATGATAAATCCACAAGGAACCATCGGACACCCTACATTCCTCATATCAAAATATTCAGAAAACTTCCCTGATCATCCCCTAGAAGTTGGTTGGTAGAGTTTTGACTCACCCTGTATAATCAGCCAGCAATTGGTAAACTAAGTACATAGTTTCTCCCTTATGTTTGCCATTAGCTTCAACTGCTTCTGTTTAAATAAAACAATGGCTTAAACAAAAGATATAATGTACCTGTGTACAATGTTTATACATTGCTTTAAAATTTGAAAGAAAATTTCAGTTCTTTTAACTACCTCTTCATTATATTGTTAGAACTCATAATAGGTTAGAAAGTGAACAACACTCAAATTCCTTTCTATGTAATTCATGCGTAATTAATTGTTTATTATTGTAGTGGCTTCTTAATCGATTGCAAATGGCGATGGCATTAAACATTCACTTTCTTAGCATTGTTATCCTTGTACATCTTAAACAATGGCGTGCGCGTTGTTAAACTACGAAGAATTCACGCGGTTGATGAGTCACGTATTTATTGTTTTCACTGGCGGTGCTGTCGATGCGCGCGCTTGCAAAATGCGAGACGTGATTTATGTTCGCAATAAGACATTTGATATTGTTGCATTGCGTGCAGCCGCATAACATGACGGCAGCCAAACAATTGACTATGTATCGGGACAGAGACATGCAAAACACGGATCGAATGCCAATTGGCTGTGATTGCTGAGCAACTACCGTGGATGATGACAACAGATGATCATGTTGGTATGTCACGCATTAGAATATCATTATGTAATAGAAAACAGTACAAACAAAACTGAATTGATTATACGTATGGGACAATTTGGTGAAGTAGACAAGGGCATGTTTTCTGAATTCCAGTTCAAATTAATTTACTCGTTGCTTAAAAGATTCGAAACGCAGAAGCATTTCACTAGTCCTTCAAATTTTAAAAGCATCAAGCATTCTTGAAGGAAATTCTCAATAGATACTTCAACGTCGTGCTTACCAGTCTTTTCTTGTTAGCGGTGCACAGCCCTGGAAACGACACACTGATGAAAACCCTGCGCCGGAATTGCATGAATGCAAGCCGGTAGCTCCGGCTTCAGCGCCGGTCGTGTTAGGTCGTTTTGCAGGCGCGAATCTAGGCCACCGCCGCGCAGCACGTCGTACCGGTTGCCGTGGCGATGGGTTGATGATGTGCGTGGTCCAGAGGTACGCGAAGTTCACAGAGACGCATTTAAGAAGATGTGTAACATCTTCAGCCATGAACTTAACAACACTGAACATAAATGAAATCCGCATCTGCGACTGCACCAACGGTGAGCACCGCAATTACCGCCTGCCACCTACACTCACCTTCGGATTCAATTTTCAGCTTTACAAACTCTTCAATTAGGCACTGAGGTCTAAATATAGACCTGTAATTAAAACAGTGGTTATGGAACGGGTTATTTGCGGGAAAGATTTATAGCAAGCTAGTGTAGACCTCTTCCTTTTGAAGCTCTTATTTGTTGTTGTTCGTTAGTTAGTCCATAAAATGACTAACTCTGGTTGTGAGTGAAATTTGAAGTAGACCAGCTTCATAAGTGATTAAGGGTTTTTTAGTGTTTCCACTGTTATAATTCACATTGCCGGTAATACATGCAAATTTATATTTCTAGGTGTTAATTTTAAAACTTAATAAGGAAGCACCCTACAGAAAAGATGTCTTCCGAGCGCCTGGTAACCAGGGAGCAATGAAGAAGCTCACACATTTCCTGCAGACTGGGCGTCTCATCAATATGGAGAATTTTAGTGTGTATACCATCGCCAGCGTACTGAAAAAGTTTCTACGGAAAATACCCGGCGGTGTTTTCGGACGAGATATTGAGCACGAGTTCTTCGACATTATTGAGATGAGTGATGTCCAGAAACAACGAGATGATATACACAGGTTAGTCATTATAACATTTTCACTACACATATAAGGCGATTACTGCCTACAGCAGAAAATGTGGGTGATTTTAGAATAATTGCATCACTACCAGTCTACACTCAAAGATTATTAGTCCTGTTATTTGGTACCTTTCGAGTGATATCGGCCAATAGTGATCGTGCAGCTACAGGAATGACCAGTGAGGCTTTGGGCGTCAGTGTAGCGCCTAGTTTTTTCCACACCTGTGTTAGCGACGGAAAAACTGCCAAAATGGAGGATGTTATGAGATTTAAGGTGAGTTTTTTAATGAAAAGCATAGAATATTTGACGTCGGGAGTCAAAACGCGTTAGATATAAACATATGGAAGAGTAGTTTCTATGAAACTTTTTTGTTGGTAACTGATGATTAATGTACCACTTTTTAATTGCTTACGCTGTACAACGCTTTACTTTTTTGCAACATGCAGGCCGAAGTGAATGTAAGTTTTTATTATTATTAGCTACAACTTACTCTTCAAGTATTTTATTATAATTTAAGTATTTTGACTTAATTAACACACAATTTATTGTTTTGACATAATTCCAAAAACAATTTTTTGGTTTAGTAATGATAAACATGTGTCTTTGGAGTACTGGCCGCAATTTTGAGTGAATTAATAAATTTTAACTCTACTTAATTATGATTGAAATAGTTTATTGCATGACTTTACACCTAATGATTTTTTTATTGGTATTTTCTACTCTTTGAGGAGAATTTAAAATGATTAGTAAACTAGTAACACTTGATAAATGCGACTTGTAATTAGGCTTTCGCTTTCCACTTTCGAAACGAATGCTGGTCAAATCAAGAAGTTAACTACGATTCCATAATTACTCAAGCTTGACTAATGAAAACGCTAATTACAAAAGGTTATTTATTGAATGTGAAGGAAATTGTATCACCGTATATTTTTAATTCAGGTTATTCAAGTTTTAAATCATTTCTGTTCGATTACATTCGCCAACGCTGATTTTTGTTGTTGCTATGAATTCAATTTTGTTATATGCTGGTTATTCTGCATTATATATATGGTGTTGGTTTATTTGTCTTGAGATGTAATGCTTTCGTGTATTTAGGTCGCCACGCGAGTTATGAAACACCTTATTGAAGAGTTTGCCACATCGGATCTGTTCGGGCGAGAGAACTACGAGTTTTATGCAAGGGTAACTGGACGTGTTCTACGTGTGCAAGGAGAATGGATCTGCTCGTTCCAGTATCCTCCGTCTGCTAACAAGAACCAAATGTTTGGGAATCACTTGAGCGCGTTGGAGCAGTACTATTTCCTAGGTGAGCAACTTCCAATGATCCGAATGCTCTTTACCGCAATTCGAGTGGATATTTAAGGGCTGATCAGTGTACCTGACCTATATCTTCACCAAATATTCCTATATTTCATCTTGCTACTTTTATTCCCATGAATCCATTCTTGATTAGACTTGTTTCTTCCTAATCCTTCGAGTTTTGGCAACTTCGTTGAAATTTGAACGCTCGCGTTTGAATAAAATGGCGTCGCGCACAACAGCGTCTAACAAAATGGCGTCTGTTGTTTTGTTAGCCATATTGGACACATTCAAATGTTATGTTTTTGTCTTCTCCTATCACTGACCAAATGTAGGGCAGATATCAATGGAGGTTGAAAAAACCTGGTTGCAATGCGAAAGCGACCGCTGGCGCACAAAGTACCGGCTCGAAGGTAACAAAGAAAACATAACATTACACAATGTGAATTGCATTGATTTTGATTAGATTTTGAATGGAGCCAGTTTAATTTCTGATTCCGTTTTTGGTACAAATTTTACTGTAATGTTTAGATTCGTTTCATTCTGTCATGGCGAGAGAGGACATGTCATGCTCATTGAAACTGTAACTGTTTTGCGTTGCGCACATGAATAACTGGAGAATGCGGCTTAGTTCACCAAATTTTGCACTGTTAACTACGATTACTACCTATTATTATAAAATGATGGCACTGTGATATGATTTTTGCAAAGATTTGTAATAAACACTTTTATAATTAGCGGCGTTATTGGTTTTATCATCATTTATGCATATGGTAATCAATTTATGCTCGTGCTCGTTTAATTCATTGATTAATGTTACTAATTTTAGGTTATGTTTAGTGCATAGATATTAATTCTATTTATATAGTGTTAGTGCTAACAATTTAATAACTTGTTTGATGCACATTCATTTAATGTCATTAATCTATAATTCCACTCATGCTCATCGATCATTGACGACGATTTTCGGTCTTTGTAGCGATGGCGCAAGATGAGTCGCAATCGACCCCTGCGCTGGTTGAAACTGGCATTCCTACCACGTCGGTGAGCACTACCAGTCTTGGAATGATCGCCGAACACTCACTTCTTGAGTCCTGTACAAGACTGTCTATATCTTTGGAGCAAAACGGATTTTTTCAGGTACAATTACACTATCGTGTGTAGTGTGTAACAAAGTGTAGTCGCGAATCTAATGCTGTATTCATTTTGTACCACCTCGCTGTTAATGAGTTGTTCCATATGCTCATACTGTAAATGGAATTTGCATCTATTTTAAACACATTTTAATGTTGTGGTGTTTTCTAACTTGGCCACTGGTACAATTAATAAATGTTCTTATATAATAGGGTAATAGCACATCGTCTAGTGCCAGCCATTCCTCAAAAACAAGCCAAAATCATTCAGGACCACACATGACCTTAGATGAGCTACGAGATGTCAATCGTTATGCTGAGAGTACTCGTAGTTTGAGTTACCTGCCTGAGGTACTACTACTATTAAAAAGACTACGTTGAAAATGGTAGTAAAAACAATTAATTAATTTCCTAGGTTCATGAGCGACAAACTGAACGAATGAAGACACGCTCGCAATGGTTCTTAGCGCCCTCTGTGGAGTGCACAAGTTGTGGAGGTTCGTTAGATATTCCTTTGGATGAAGACGATATGTCTGCACTAACCAGTGCACTGTTACGCAAATCATCTTCAGGAACTATCGGTAAAATCATTAATCAAACAGTTACAATGCATCGTTGACTTTCCTTTACTTATGATGAATGTATGTGATTGTAGTTGGAGCAGTTGGATTGTCTTTAAGTGCAGAATCAGTCCAAAAACGGCCGAGTATTCGTCGATCTAACTCGCGTGATAAGCGCTCGTACCTACACCGATCCACCAGCAGGCGAACGAAAGTAACTAGTTCACGTTCAAATAGGTAACTAGTTTATGTATTATACAGATGTCAACAATTTTTTTTAGTTATTTACTCTAATAATAATGTAATAATCTCTCTTCTAGTTTTAAAGGACGTGAATTAAAAGCGACGAATTCACGTTCAGGCAGTTTTAAGCTAAAATATGAAAACATACCGCGATCGTGTTCATTCAAAAGCAAAGCGGAATTGTGTTCATGTCCCGCAGATGGTGGCGGCAACGGCGCTCCGGACGCTAGCAACGTTGGCGGTTCCACTTCAGACACCACCAAAGGAGTTCCGGAAACCATACACGTCACTTTAACATACAAACCACGCATCTGAATACACCGAGCCCAAATAAACATGAAACTAAACGCTTATTGTAAAGACAACAACTTAACATGTGAGTGCCAACGATTTATTCATATACAATTCTTGTATTTTTATATTCTATACAAACACGAAACCAAATTTATCGATTAACATTTATCGATTTAATTTGTATTTAAATATCCAATTGCGCATTTTTCACGTATTTATTTCAATATAACAAATTCGGTCGTTCTTATAATGATTTTAAAGCCCCATTAAAGTCACATTATCCATAAAATCTGATGATTATATGACTTTCAAAATCGTTATAAAAACGGCTGATAAAATGGGTTAGATTAGAAAACATTGTATAAGTAAGTAGAATGCAAATGTATGATTGTAAACGTTTAATGTTTATAACTTTGTGTGTGACAATGCTAGAATCTTTTATAAGATTGACCAATGATTTTCATATTTGGACAAAATGTACATCTTAATCATTCCTGTATGTTGTAACATATGAATATTTTAACATTTGCTTAGTTTTAGATGTTTGTTGACAACACTGTATTTATACCACATATATCATACTATATTAGTATCTATTGTATCACTGACAAAGAGAGTCTTGATTTTACTCAAGCGTTTCTCTTGTCAACGACTTGCAGTGTATAGATTCGTCTGTATTTACAAGTTTTTGGTGGATTTGCAAAGCGCTCTCAATATAGGCACATGCATTAATATACAGGAAAATAAGTATTTCCACCTATAATTGAAAATAAGGACGTGGTTTGCATAACAATTCAATTAAAATTAATACCAGCAATTTGTAATATCAAGGCTATACATTGTACAATATGCATTACCTATTCAAAGTACAGGGTATTTGTCATAAAATATCAAATTTGTCTAATTATTGGAACGTTCCAAACAGGAAACTAATACCGTAGTAGTATGATCAATGTGCTGTGTTAGGAACGGTGTTTTGTTGTGTATTTATAATCGATGATACTGTAAGCGCAACAATTATTTGGTATCGAGTTTCCATCCTTATTTGTGTTCCAAACTCCATTTGCCGGAAGCGTTTAAGCTTCGCACATTTTACACTTACACTCTTGGGTCACATGCAAATAAATATCATATATTAGTTTTGTTGAATATTTATAATGCACTAATTTCTTATGATATTGACTCATTTTAATTAGGATATCTTTCAACGCCAATATATGAGTGGATATTGAATACACAAAGGAACAAGATTAATATGAAATTTTGATACACGGATGCATTTATATTATGGTTACTACTGTGTTCTTTATTTGAAATAATTACAAGCATATTGTATAAGTTGTTTATCGGCTATGGTATTACGCAAACTTAACAGTCGGAGTAATGTACGCGCCAAAGAAACGATTTAACAATAAGTATTCTTTCGAAAATTTATTTATGTTACAAGTATTTGGTTACTTTAGGGAAGAATATAGTAAATAATGGAATCGCAGTGTTTATCATCTTGTATTGTATACGGGACATCGATAATGAAATGTATTTTCCCTTTTTTGAATATGCATGCACAATTTGTACAAACGCTATAGTATTCGAGAACTAATATATCGCAGTTTATTTATATTTTCCTCAATTTATTAATAGAATAGCTTATCCCTACACACATTGCCCCACCAACCAAAAATAAGAATTTTCCAAAATGTTCCCCGAAAGAATTCCAAAATGTTGAATAATTTCCATAATTGCTATATATCAACTGATCTAGATAGCAGTGTAACTTATTATTTTATTTTCGCTTAGCTTGCTTACACAGCCTCAATCGTTTACACTCAAAATTTGAAAATTGGTGGAACGATAGATCTAACACTGAAAGGGAAAATTACCAATTACAGTCAGTTTTGGGAGAAGGGAGTAATACAGAAATTTCGCGAATTGTTAAAATTAGAACAACGTAGAATAGGGATGTAAAACCTAATAAATAAATAAAGACACAGACCAACTTGATTGAGCTCGGGACTCGCTCACCGGGATAATATTTTCTAGTACCTCAATAATTACAACAGAATTAAAGAATTGATCCACAAAAACACGAAATATAAAGTGTTTTTGTGGTAAAATGGCCCGAGACTTATTTGATAGTCTTCTTTGCAACACGCGTGTCTCGGGTGATTTTACCGCACAAACACGAAATATAAAAAAAATGATCAAATTCTTCAGGAACGATAGTGACTCTCATATAAAGCACATACTTTTCATTAATTAATTCTGAAAAAGTGGAGTCTTACCTAGATCTATTTTTTTCACAAAATATTCTACAAATTTTTCCGAGTCTAAATCATTATGGCTGATCCGGCGCATTTCAGTCATTCCCTTCAAATGGACAGGGTGTAATGGTTTTAAACATTGGCTCTCCGCGTATTAACGGTTGCATACTTTAGTACTATACCTCATAAATCTACCCTAGCTTTAAAAAAGCAAAAGCGGTGAAATTCCAACAAAAACAATTAAGGAAGTTCCCAAGATTTTTAAAATCTCAATGTAGAACTATTTATTGTTACTACTTTATTGTGTTTGCTGTCTTACAATGGATTACCCAAAGAAACCTCCAGTTTTCTTTACCGGAGTCTCCGCAGCATCCAAATCAATAAAATCCTTCACACCCTTTCGCTGTACGCTAATTTTAATTCGAGGTGCATCAATATTGTTGTCTATATTAATGGCAGAAACCTTCACGGTGCATTCACATCCAATGATACCGTTTTCATGCGCCAGAGCCAGCTGGTTAACGACCCTTCGTTCAACTTCATATTTAATGGACCTGGCGCCATAGTTTATATCATAACCATCTGCCAGCGCAGATTTTACACTTCCATCCCATTTCAGAATAATTTTGTGCTTATCCTGAGCGCGTTTTGCCCATATCTGCAGTTCCCTATCAACCAACTCGTACAATTCGCTCCGAGAAAAAGGCAGAAAATAAACAATCTCGTTGATTCGACCCAGAAACTCGTCGCGTTTAAAATGTCGCTTAAGAATTGGTTTAACGACATTGTCTTTGAATTTTCTTGAAATTGTTATACATTCGGCGGCCGTCTCTACAGAATTATTTTCAAATTAACAGCATTTTATAATTTGATATGAATTAAACCCAACGTACCTTTCTTTTGGAGACGCTCTTTTTTAATTAGCTCTACCTCTTTCCTTATTTCCAATGCATGTTGCGCTATCTCATTACTAGCCAAATTAGAGGTCATAATAAAAATTGCATTCTTGCATTCAATTGTTTTACCCTGGCCATCCGTGAGCCGCCCTTCATCAAATAGCTGTAGTAACACAGTCAATACGTCAGGATGCGCTTTGTCCACCTCGTCGAACAACACCACAGCATCTGGGCACTTCTTCAGCTTTTTCGTGAGTTGGCCTCCTTCATCATGACCAATGTAGCCTGGAGGAGCTCCGATTAATTTAGCCACTTCGTGTTTTTCCTGGTATTCTGACATATCCAACCGTATAAATGACTTTGGGTTCTCTTTGTGGATGTACGCAGCGAGTTGTTTAGCCAGTTCTGTTTTGCCAATACCTGATGAGCCAAGAAAGAGGAACACTAATGGATGGTCATCATCGGACCATCCGTTTTCTTTTCTCCTCACGCCTATTAACATTACAATTTGAATAAACAGTTTCAACATATCTTTTCAGTAGCAATTTGAACTTAATTAGTATTAAAGTATGAAATTTCATTAACTATAATTATAATGGTAATTATAATAGTAATTATACTTACAAGCTGCAACCGTTGTAATTGCACCTTCTTGACCTACAATAAATTGCTTAATTCTTTGTTCCAAGGGAAATCTTCTTCGTTCTTCAAGTTCCTTCTGTTTCTTTACTGCTTCAAACTAAAAAAGGTATAATCATGACTCAATAAAACATCAGTACCATGTCACCTTTGTCATATATTCCGTTAACATTTTTCTTATTGGCCCCTCTTTGGCATAATCTATAGCTTTATGACCAGAATCATTTTCTTGTAAGGGATTTGCTCCAGCTTCAAGAAGAATTCTTACAGTATCAAAGTTATCAGCAAGCACAGCATAGTGTAAAGGAGTGAATCCAAGAAATGTTGCTTTATTGTTTAATTTATTACAAAATTCTTCATCCCTCATTAGTAAGACTGAAATATAACAACTATTAATGTAATTATAACCAAGTTATTAGTAATTACAGCATGGTAAGTACTTTCAGTCAGAGCATGTTTTTTCTTGTTCATGGAATTTTATACAATAATAATATGTTGTAATATATTACCTTCAAGAACGTGCAGCCCTAAGTCGTGGGCAACCTTTTGAGGATTCTTGTACATATCTCCCAAATTAGGGTCCGCGCCTTTAGATAGTAACAATTTACAAATATCTGCCCTCCCATTTACAGCTGCTACCATCAATGCAGTCCAGCCTAATGAATGTCTGGCATTTACATCTATCTGATTTGAAACCAACATTCTAAACATATTAAGCAATATTCCACATGATAGTTAACAATTGTAAACAATTATTACCTCTTGACTTCCAGCTCAATTCCATATTGCACCGATCTAAAGAATCTTTTCTCGAAGTGATTCGTATTGTTGATCAAAGCGTCGCAATTGATTGTAAGAGCAGATAATGACAGGGGGGCCAGCAATGCAATTGAAGTAAATTCATGTTTGCAGTTCCTCAGCCAGTCGAAGAAACGATTGTACCGGTTTCGATCATGCTTGTGGTGGTTGCAAATACCCAGGATGAGTTGTTTTGTAAAGCCATGCGGGTTTTCGTTCAGGTGATATTTGAGTTGAAGAAGTCTACCTCTGTGGTAACTTATGCATTTGAAGATCTTCAGCATACTACGGCAGGATTTAGATGATTTTTGGATGGTAATGAAGACAGAGGCGGAGCACTTTCAAAAAGTTGTCATTGTTAATTAACCTGAGACATTTGACAAGTGACACGGATAACATCGATAACATGTAACAAGGTTTCATGTCAAGGTTAGTTAGGTTATGAACCTTATGAACTAACTCAGCATATAGGCAAATTTACACACACAGGGGGAAAGGTGAAAATGCCTTATGCCGTCACTACCGGTTTGTCGCTCTGCTGGCATTTGATTTGCTAAAGGTTTGTTCCGTTTGTTCGTTACTGTCGATTTTTTTTTGCTTCTCAATGTGCAAGTTATAGTTTGATAACTTCAATAGGTCCTCGGAAAAAGGGCTTCGAAACCTTGTCTTGAAAGTGAAATTTTAAAATTTAAAACTGTTATCCGATGTGAAATTTCTTGCTGATTATAATACTGTTTCCAGTTTTGTGATATTTCAATTTGTTTC
>JAODVP010090509.1:0-12647 GCA_025400035.1 Tetradonia laticeps
CACTGCTGTACAAGATTGTATCATAGTGTACGATGAAATGATTCAAAATGTACCAGAACGTACCATAAAATCACACAGAATATACCACGTCTTGTACACATCTGTACACACTATGTACATATTTATTTTCGGCACGGTAGAGTGCGACCGAACCGTCTTTTTTATTTTTGGCCGAAGCTGACATCGAATATTCGGCTTTCTCCAAATTTCGGCCGAAACCGAAACCGAAAACCGACACTTTTGGAATGTCTTATAAATATAGGTTTTATGAAACATCGTAAGAAAATTGTTACATTTAATAGTAGGAATTTCAATGCTAATTTTAAACAGCCGCACGGCTGGAAATGTTTAATTATTGGCTTCCCTTATTATTTTAGATCAAAAGTGTATGTAAATTTTTTGTAGGGAATAAAATTCTGCATTCAATCATACCATTATTTCATTAATTTAATACGATAATAGTACATATGTATATTAAAGTATGAATGTATTATGAGGCCATTCAAATACGAACGATTTTTCGAGCACAATCCGTAGGAGAGTGTTGAAAATAGAGTAAGTGTTTGAAAGACTAATCATCCACGAATACTTTAATGTATTTTCTATCATTGGTACACTATTTTACATATATCAAGCATGGCGTAGTGTGCGTATTATAAATTATCAGACACGCCCGTGTTTTTAAATTACCATGGCAACCTCAGTAAAACAAGCCTATGGCGATCAATCACGATTGTTATGCAATCATGATGGAAGATGCGGAATCGGCAAGGACCGAGGGCTATGGAATGAAGAGAAAGACATAGTAGGAGTGATGAAAATCCTGGCTAGTGGAAAGGAATTGGAAAGTTAGAATTTTGGGAAAATATCTATGGATGGCAACAAGCTGAGAAGGGGGTCAAAAGATAGAGTGACGAACGAAGTATGTCGACGAATTTGAATAGAAGTGGCGTGGGAGATCAGGAGGGAGAATTGACGTGTATGTGTAAGGGGTGGAAATGACAAATGTTTGCGGAATTTGTATTACTAGGTTGTTGCTTTTTCTGTTTTTGCTTTTTGGGGGTAGCCGGTGGTAGGGCATGTTATGTGTATAGACAATGTAAATGAATGGAAAGAATACCTTTAAGGAATAAACTATATATATACAAAAAGTTAAAAAGACGCTTGTGTCGGATTATTTATAATTCGCACGGCATAAAATGGTTAATTTTAGAAAAATAGTGAACCAATGAAAGAAAATTGTTAACGGCGTGCACTAGGAGAAAGCAGTATGTGGATTAAAATTATGTATCCCAAATATCTAATTATTAGGTTTCATAATTATTTTAGAGCATTTGTGTTTCGTAGATAAAAACAATTTAAAATCTAATCATACAATATTTTTCATGTTCCAAATTTTAAATTGATAAAAGCCTTTTAGGTCTACAAACATAAGAAATAGCCAATTGTAATGAATGTGGTGCGATTTTTAAATTCTTTTAGTTTTGAATTATTGAGCATAAAATTATTGGGTTCAAGAACAGTAGACATAGTTTTCCTTATACTGTCTTCTACAATTTCACATAGTTATTTAGGCTAATATCGCCAGGGTAACATTGATTCTCCTGAAATTCATGGTTTCCATTTTCCGTTATTTTTTTCATTTCAAAATCAAAAAATTAAAGAAACGGTGGTATAGGTAGATGCACTATTTTTTTCTCTACAAAAAATTATATATACTTTTGCTCTAAAATATAACGACTTACCCTGGCCACGCCGCATTGCAAGTGGTTGTTCAAATTTTGGTTTTATTTGCGCTGCGGCACAGATAACAGATTTTAAACTAGCAATTCTAATGATCAAAATTATTTACTTGAACGTCGACAATCTACGTCTATGTCAAGTTTCACCTCAGATGATTGCAAGCCAATATAAAATAAACAAGCTTGTCGATCAATGTATTTGTTAAGTTTATCAATTACATTTTATCATCAATCACATCTGTGGTAACTTGTCATACAATTGCAGTTTATCTGTTTGGCATGGTTTTATTGTTCACCCTATCATCAAAATGGATCTAGGCGCGCGGTAGCGATGCAACTAGGATGACTAACTATCTCGTGTATGTACCGGAATGTACCGTTCACGTTTCCTACTAGTTAGGGCAACTTAATTTTATTATTTTAACAACTTCGTATTCAGTTGGTTGACATGTTACTAGAGCACTAATCTTCTTCTTGAAGTGAGGGGACTTTAAAGTTTTGTCATGAAACAATTCATTTGCTATCACGCATTGATACAGTGAAGAGCATGCGTTTTTCGTTGATTTTTACTTTTCCTGTGGATATTTAGTGATCTTCAGAGGCCTCTATAGTAGACCGGAAATGAATTGTTATGTGGATATCTATGTGCCGTTTACATAAAGATCATCTGAAAACGTTGAAACATAGAGAACCTAGTATGTATAGTATATATGTATCATCAAACAGACCAATGTATTTAAGTATTTAGGAGAGATGATTCAACCGCACCTCTCTGAAAATGAGACAACAAAGGCACGAAACGGAAATTGGAAACAGCTTTCCAACTGACTAGGAATGTATATAAGAAGAAATTGATTTCAGTCAACGCCAAACTTAAACACTATATGACTGTTATTCGACCAGAAGCATTATATGCTGTAGAGTGCCTGAGAAGTCCCACTGGAAAGCTATAAACTTGAAGAAGAGGAAAATCCTAAGGCGGATTCTTGGTCCATATAAGGTGAAGGGTGAATATAGAATAAGGCCAAATAACCAATTATGTGAAAAAGTGGAGAAGTTGTCCGAAGTAATGAGGAAAAGAAGAATTGCATTTTACGCGCATGTGCAGCGAATGCAACGAGGAAGCATGGCCCGCGACATTACTCACTACTTGATAAAATTAATGAGAAAACACACCTGGACTCAAGAGACGAGGAAAGACATGCAGGAGTTAGGAATTAGTAATGAAGTGATCCAGAAACGCGAGACCCTAAGAAGGCTACTTGATCAAAAACGATTTAAAGAAGATCTACTGATAAAAACAGCAAATTGATAGAATGAAGGCGTACTGGAGGAATAGAAGATGACTGTAAAGAACCTTAATTGTTTTATTTGCATGTTTTATGTTGAATTGAATGTAGTTTCTATATATTTAATTCCTTAAAGGTATGCCCTTAGAGCCTCTGCTTCCTCTATACTTTCGTCGAGCTATCTCCCAGCAACAAAATAACAAAATACATCTTCTATAAAAACAACTTAAAATACAATCCTTACTTAACCTACCCACCCCTCAAAACCATCAGATCGCGGCATAGATTCACTCCACTCCCGTCCTCTTGTAACCACACATTCACATTCAACTTACTTTTGTCCCATTTACTCCTCAAAACCTCACTCATTCGCTAAATGTTCCCACGTGTCCTAACCCTCTCCACACAACCCACATCTCACATACTCTGGCCCCATCCACAGCTTCCACCCCCTCACACTTGATCCGCATCTTGCCATTGCCATACACACTCTGTCCTCTCGTTTTCTCTCCCTTCAAGTACACAAACAAGTCTCCAACATAACCTAACCTAACCTAATCTTCCCTCCATTGACCCTCCACTTCTATTCCCCGCAGCTGAACTCTTTCCCTCACTCTTTCTCCCCTGTCCATCATTCTCGCTGCCTCACCAAATGCCAGCCTCCTCCAATCTACGCCTTCTACATCCCTGCCTACTTGGGCTACGTAAGAATGGGCCCATTGTACTAACTCCCTTGCAGGAGGAGTATTGCGACCACCCCCGACCAAGAATTTTTCAATTCAATGACCGAGGACCGTACTTTCCCCCTTGGCAACACCAGTAATGCATTGTCTGTCACCAGCAAGGCAGCTGTGGTTTGATGCACATACTCCAAGCCAGCGTGCGATGGGAGAACGGCGCTGCTGACCAATGCACCACCAAGGCTACACACCACCCTCACTAGCCTTTCATTCCCGAGATTCCTCACTTTTTCCTCAAATTTCACTACCCTCCTCACAGCCTGCAGCTTCAGGCATTGTCTGTTAGTCTCCTGACACAGGATATATAGACCTCTCCACTCTCAGCAACCCTTTAGCTGTTTCTAATTGGTTGTAATAAAAAAAAAAGTATATATCAGGGGCGGCCTCCAACATTGTCTTCGGGAGCCGCAAAATTATGGATCTATTGCAGTGTTTCCCAACCTTTTACGTCTGGCGACCCACCATCAAAAGATGCTTTTTCATACTCTCGACCCATCATTCTCCTCATAGGAAAAGCAAAACCAGCAAATAGCGAACAGTCTACGCTATTTCGCTACTATTTTTGAGCTGATTGTAGCTTATGTCAGAAGAATTAAATGGGTAGTTGCTGTTTTGATAGAAATACTTATTTTCTAACGTACGAATGATTGAGATTTTAAACCTTAGTTTAGGTTAAATTACTGTTTAAATGTTTTTGTTGAATATGTTGTTGGATATGAGTTGGAAATGAAGTGTTAGCAGTAAAATTTTTAAAACTTTATTACGTTATGTCTTCATACTCAGATCCAAAATTAGATTTATGATAGAAATATACAATCTCTAACCTTGCAATGAGGGTATTGCAAGATTGGTAAGCAAAATTAAGATTGTAAGGCTTTTCTAGGTAATGTGTCGTTAGTTGCATTGCAAATTACATTTATTGAGGGAAGAAGTAATCACTTTGCCTCCCAATAATAACATTTCGAAGATTGGTTAAGTTAAATTAAGGTTGGAAAAAATTTGCAATTTTTTTCAAAAGGCGCATTCTTTAGGAAATATATTAAATGCTCAAATTGGAATTTTGTGGATACGTAAAAATATAGTTGTTTAAACCGTCGTTAAATTTGGAACAACAAATACTCATAGAAATACATTTTAGTAAAAGTAGTGAAATCATGAATACATTTATTTCTGTGGGTAAAATGATAGAATGGGTTCTATTAAATCGGACACAATTTCTGCGCAGAAGACGAAAATGCGTCACATTTTTATATACATGTTTATTCACGGAAATTAATTTATTTCCATGAATTTCTCTTGTTCGAGAAATTACGTCGTCTCATACAGCTCTTACTGACAGGTTGCTAATTCCTAATTCTTGAACTCAGCAGATTCATGATTTCACTACATTTACTAGCGCACGAACTTGAAGTTTATACAAAGTTGTTTTTGTTGGGATTTATTTATCTACCCGCATCTGAGGCAGTTGAACTGGAAAAAAATCATGTATTATATTTATAAGTATTAATAAATAGAGCATGTTTTTATTTATTGTACCTATTATTGTTGATATTATCTGATTAAATGGATAATACCTTACGTCCTATTGTACACACAGTGATAAGCAACGCAAACAATGCTTGGGAAATACAATGCTCATTAAAACATAATTGAAATTCTCGTTATGCAAACTCATTATTATCATTATAAATTACACGTGTATTAACATGTCTTGTCGTCTATAATAAATGATCAGAGATAATTAGATAGATAGCAAAAACGATTTTTAAACTGCTTTTGTTAGAAAGGCGTTTATATTCCAACACCATCGATTAACACACAGGTGTGTGCAAGTAGGAAACTTATAGATTGTGTTGCTACATTATCGGTTAGATTGGAGTACGCACAAAAGTAAGATTTCTACTTTCACTTTTATTCTGACCGTTCCACTCAAAATAAATGCGGTTTTCCTTCAAATTATAGGACATATGGAATGGTATGTGGCATTGAACTTTAAAAGAGATTATCCAGTATGTCTTTAATATGGCCTTATGCTAATTTGAAACTATGTATGTAGGACATAGAACAGCACTGGGTTTGGTCTAAAACTATCTACGATTTAGGAAAATACTTTTAGTTTTCGCTTTAGGATGTAGTAGTAGAGCAGGGTTTTCAACTTCCAATTTTGACAGAACGTGGACCTAAATCGAAATTCATCAAAATTTGTAAGGAAAATAAACAACTTTGTAATCGAAAATTAATTATTCTATTCCGCCCGTGCAGATTACACGGAAAGTATCATAGCACCTCCCTTTAAGTTTTATTTGAATTAAGTTTTTTTTTTATTATACAACACATTTATAAATAGTTGACTTACTTTTAGAAGTATACTCACAGTTTTATATGCAGGTGGGGCGACAATATACAATTATATTTCTTTTCCTGAAGCATATTTCAAGGTGACGCTAGATTAGGCTGATCACAGAGCCACAGACTCAATGCTGTACGCATTTCAAGAAGGTTAATTGTTTAAAAAAACCAAACCAAACAACGAGCGATCCATTATATAGTGATATAAACTGATACTGCAGCAATCTTGGCAAACTCCACGATCTCATCATGCTTTTGATCCGTACTGACGTCACCCTGGATCGCCCAATATCAACGAATAGATTACAGGAGTATCAAGTAGTTACAGCACTATACAAAGGAAGTTCGTGTAGAACGCGGTATAAGATTAATGTAATTTGGATCGACTCATTACTCTGTTGACGGATCAGGCGAGGGCAAACCTCAACACATTCAAATATTCCAGCGCCTCACGAGGTTATGGCTCGGGCCCACTCATGACCATTCCAGCAACGTATTAACTGTTCTGGTTTTCGTTATATGAAGAGAAAATATGTTTCCTTATTTTTTTTCAATTTTTTTTTCAAACTCTCCTTAACTTTATAATGGACTTTTTTCATATTTTCAAAGAAAAAGCTAGTCACTAAACTTTTTTTTGTTCTCGTTTATAAACAACAATTTTCCAAGCTAATAAAGAAAATGTTGCAGCATTGCATTTATCCTCACCTTTTGACGAAAAACGTTTTCCCCTGATTCCCAGAAATATGTCAACCGTGTATATATCCAAAAATGTATTATTCTTATTACTGTATTAAAATATTACAAATTACAATATACAATTCATTATAAAAGATAAAAATTTAATTAAGTACAAGTACAAAATAATCTCGCGATAAATCTATCAAGTCATTGAATCAAAGTCTTGCATTGGTGATGTGCATAGGCGACTTAATCTCCACCCCATGGTATTTCTCTAAACCTTCACCAGCATAAGAAGTCCCAGGATCAATTTCCACCTCATCACCAATCACCTCAGCACCAGCCTTCAGTAAATATTTCTTATGCAACCGAAACAAGTCCAGCTTGGCAGTTGCAGGGCAGTCTTTTCCTGCAGAATCCGCGTTTTTCAGTGCCGAAAACTCTGAATCCCTTGGAACCTCCCAGGCAGCAAATCGTTCAGCAAATGCGAACACATCAAAGACAAACTTTTCAATTTTAATCCCATTTGGTTGCTTTGGAGTGACAACTTTCCCGTAACTATCGTTATTTTTATCGAAACTTACACACGGGATTTTCTTTTTAGCGACATGTAGCGGCATCTGTAATTTGGCAACACCGCGCAGAAACTCCGCTGAGAAGAAATGGTTGCATATATTCCCAGCGTTAAACACAAGCTCGCCATCTTGGTTAGTCAGACATGCTGTTTTCTCCGTGATCTCGCTATACTCCACCACTTGCACTTTGTCTTCCACTAAACACAACACACCTACGCATTCATTCGGGGAATTCTTCTGCACAACCTTTGCTCCAGCATCTGCAGCCTTTATAACGCAATAGCCTATAAATGTGGGATCAGCGACTTTGACTAGAATATTATCAACGGAGTGACAATGCAGGTACAAAACACCGCGTTGCTTGAAATCATCCAAGACACCATTAACTTCCAAGGCTTTATAAATCCCACCATTGCCGTCTGGGGCTAAAGCAAGCTCATTCGGCGCGCTAAGAAGGATTTTCCCGTCGAAATCAAAACAAGGTAAGAGCCCCTGTTTGAAAATCACGACATTTTCTTCGTTTAAACCGAAGTAGTTGTTAGAATGGAGGAAGTTCACTGTTTCGTCGTAAGTAGGCGCTGATGTCATAATATACCAAGTAATACAACCGCGCTGATTGGTTGGATGGTGCTGCGCGGCGAGTTCTTGCACTTTCAAAATGCGTTCCGCTTGTAGTTGGAAGAGAGTTTTGTTGCTTGCAAGACCAACATTGTACATACCTTTCGGATAGCTCACTCCGAGTCGACTGCCTTGACCGCCCGCCATTAAAATGACACCAATATGGCCGCTTGACACTTCCTGCAGCCCACGTAAGTAATAATCTTGTAAACGTCCAGCATCCAGTCTCTCTTCCGCTTCAAACTGATTTTCCGCTAGTGGCCGCATGAGATCGTCCAATTTTTCAACTTGTGTTCCACTCGTTTCATTCGCGCGTGTGAAGAGTTCGCGCATCTCTTCGTAGTCTACGGAGAGAATTTCTCTGAGGAAAGCTTCGCGTTTGGCAGGATCCGAGCTGAGGAACTCCAGCAGGTGGTCTTGACCCGCAGCTTTCAGCAGCCGGCGTGCGTTGGCTTCTAGTCCTCGAAGCGCCGCCATAGTTTGTCACAGAAGTAAGTAGTAGACTCTACCTTCGGTTGTTTCCCTGTGGTTGAATTGTGTTTGCCTTGGAGTGAATTTGCGTAGTGTACTGGATTCGATTCGAGACGCAAGTAGAGTGCGGCGCGTGAAAGGTGTAAGCTGGCGGAACGCGGTGCATTCTCCGACCACCGTCTGCCACCTCCCAGCCGGCCATCACCGAGTTCGTGTCTGGGTCTGCACGATCTGCACGGCTCGCCAAGAGCAAGGACCGCGTGTACAGAAGTTGCTCTTCCTACTCTTCAGCGGCTTTAGTGCGGCAAACATTTGTTTACCACGTCTTGGAGGTTAGCAACCAAACATCTGTTTGATTACGTACGGTAAGTGCGTTTGAGGCCGCATTTCTACGTGATTAGTGGAGAGTATTCCTGAGAATTTATGCACTTGTAGCTTATTTTATCGATATAAGTCACATATGAATAATTCATAAGTTCTATGTGTGAAAATGTTAGCACTGTTAGCAACTTATCAATGTTATAGCTACTTCCACGTCAGAAAGACACGCACTGCGCTATGTGACAGCACAAAAATAAATCAAGTATGATACAAGTGCCATCTATCGAAATTTAAATTAATCTAATAAATCCAATGGCACGTTTCCACTTTGCTAGTGCCGCTGGAAACACGTGTACAATAACGTGTAGAAATTATTTCGCTAGTAGAAATGCGCCGTAATAAAATGTAATATTTACAATAGGCAACCACACTAACACCAAACAAAAAATTTTCACGGTTTTATTCTCTTGATTTAAATGACAAATAACATTTTATTTCAAAGTGATAAATATAAATAATCCACAGTCTTAATTCAATAGAATTAATAATTACTCTTCCCTGCGACATTCGTCACGATCAGCATTCACTGGCCAGTCACAAATATGACTAGTCTGCTGATAAATCAGCTCCGGCTTACAGCTAAACTCCATTAATTTCTCATGCACACAGCGATAGTAACGGTTACAATCTTCATGTGGCATGTAATCAACGCCTACACAAGGTTTACCTGGCTCAGTAGGAACTACCTGCACAGGGGGTGCGCTTGACGTCGATGGCGTTACTGTCTGAGTAGTTGGGACAGTCGTTGTAGATGGCGCTTTTGTGGTATGCGGAACTTTTGTTGTTTGCAATTGTTGCGGAGGTGGTGGTCGTGTTGTTGGTTCAGGTATAGGTTCCACTGGTTCTGACGATGGTGTACTTGGTGGCCTACTCCATTCAGGCTGGAAATCGACACACAGGCAACTAAATATACACAATTAGCTCATAATAAAAATAATGATTCTTACTCGTTTTGTAGTGGAGATTGTAGGTTCCGGTACATTGTAATCCTTCATGTTGGCCCATAAAATCTCCATGAGGACATTTTTCGGCCCGCAGATGCCGTGAAAATCGTCCATGTCAATAGCCCAGGTCATTGCCCCGCCGTAGCCATTTTGTTTGATGAAGTCCATTTTTATCTGAACGGATTCCGGGTTTTCGTAGCCTATCCATTGATTCCCCTTGTACATAAAAGGGACTTTTCCATACTCATCCCAGCGTAATGTCCACCCACTATCTTTTTCATTGATTGCTTCGCAGATTTCGTAGTAGGAGGTGAAACCAGTCGCGTTGGTGTACTTACCAGGCTCTCCTCCACCAGCTTCTTTATTGATGTACGTACCTAACTCGTAGTTTGTGTTGCTGTTGCTTAGGGTATACGTACGGCCGTAGAATGGGATGCCTACGATGAGTTTTTTAGGAGAACAGCCGTAGTTTACCCAGAGAAGGAGTCCATCATTCTAGTAAAGTTTATTTATATTTATTATCATATTTAAATTTTCATGCTTGGGTTATGTTGTTTATTCGTAATTATTTAGTAATATTTAGGATATGTACATGTACTTACAACATTCAGTTTCTCATAGGCCCATTGATCATGTGGTCTTTTGTAAAGAGCAGAGTGCACATCTGCAAAACCAGCCCAATTTCCTCTTAAATCGTAGGACATTACATGAATTGCATCTAACATTCTGAAAATATGAGGTTTTACTGAATTTTTGGATGTTTCAATCCTTGATTCTATCAAAAACAAAGTAGAACAGTATGCAATCCTATATACAGGGTCTTTGGCAGATGAGGGCGAAATAGGGCTGATACCTACTTTATAAGATTTAAAACAGGAGTGTCCAAACAACATTGTAGAGAGCCAGGTTTAGTATTTTTGTTACCGTTGCGGCCCAAAATAAATACCCAATTCGAAATTAAAGATTAAGCTATATTGTGTTTACAGGCTGATAAAATAAATATTTATAAATAGTTTGAATGATTAATACGAAAACTTTAATAAATTAAATCATGTTTCAGTTATACCGACTATAGGCAACCAATATTCCACTCAAAATAATAAATAACCTCAAATAAGTATCTTTGCGTAGGGTAGTCGTAGGCAATAACTCGTGTAAGAATACTTTACTTACTCGCACAATTCAGGAACATGGTAACCTTCATCCAATCTAAACTTCGCTACTGGCACAGCCATAGTAATCTCCCATCCCTTTTGTTCCCTGTCAAACGCGCGCCGTAGCTCCTGTACGAAATAATAAAAGCGATCCTTATCCGCGAAGGTGCCACCACGATCAGTTGCACCAGGATACTCCCAATCGAGATCGAACCCATCAAACTTATACCTATGCATGAACGCTACTACGCTGCGGATAAATACATCACGTTTGTTCTTGTCCGCAACCATGGCGGAATATTTCTCGCCGCCTTCACCCCAACCTCCTACAGCCACCTGATACTTGACTTGTGGATATTTAGCGCGTAGGCCTACGAAACGCTCGAAGCCGCGGTCTTTGATGTCGACTTCATTGTCCAGGACTAGTACCTCCCAGGTGGCGTTATTGACGCCGATGAAGGAGTATACCAGGTTAGTACAATGATCGACGGGAATGTCGTCAATGCCGTATTTACCTATTCCAGGCCGGTAGATGGCCCAGTTGCTGAAGTAACAAACTGTTCTTGCTGGTGTTGCTAGAATATTAAATATAGGCAACATAAATTACAATGAATTCCCATGAGGTAACCACATATACGCCTGAATTTGATTAATTTCATTTTTCTGCTTAAATAAAATTTCAATTTCATTTTTTAAATTAAATTATTTATATAATAATAAATAACTAACCTTCTGTTTGCAAAGCAACTAAACACAAAACACTAACAATCAACGTCCTCATCGTCACGCTTCTTCAATATTTAAATTTCAAACGATTAAATTTTGATATTGAACTAGTGTCTCTTCAACGGGAATCTTAGACTGGTGTTCATTTGCGGGCCGCAAGAGCCTTTTATACATTCTTGACATCTTCTGTTGCTTGTCCCCCTGTACTTGTATGCTGTTCTTGTCTGATTGGTGAACATCACTACACAAACAAAGCAAAAAGAATCACAAAAAGCTGAAGTATCAGTATTGGTGATATTGTCCCCAGGGTCTCCATTGCTAATGTGAATGCAGAGTGCATCGCTCGATACAACCGTAGATAAATATTTATATCGAAGTCTAATGGCTAATGGCACTAAACTAGGAAAACGACGTAGGCAGGAAGAGTTAGGAAATGAGCTTAGACTTGGAATGGAAATGTGGCGGAATGCGTTATCATTACAAGTGACAATCTTTAAATAATTGAGGTTGTTGCTTTGTGAGCAACCGCAACACTTCCGTTAATGTTACATATTTACTTTGTTTTTATGTTTTATTTATTTAATGTTTAAAGCCAAGTTCAAGGTTTCGATCGTTTTGACCGTTTTGACGACGCGTTTATGTTTGGATTGCGAAGAAGGTAACAAAGAATACAGAAGGAATCATAATGTGCAAGTTGATTTTTAAATCAGGTATACCATGTGTTCTGATTAGATTTATAGATTTGTTGTTATAATTCAATGATTACGTGTTTGTAGGTACGGTATCCAGTAGAGTAGTTAAACGGTAAAGGGTTAACGTTAATAAGTCGAAATAATATCTAGGTTCTGTACATGTAGATTTTCATGAACATAACCTACATTATTTCTAGCTCATTTTGACATTCAGTTGTATAATTAGGGGCGGCCTCATATATATATATATATATATATATATATATATATATATATATATATATATAT
>JAODVP010090520.1:2138-12637 GCA_025400035.1 Tetradonia laticeps
CTTACCTTCCTAAGATGCACACATTTAGCTGTTTCTGTATATCCCACCATCTCCTCAGGAGAACAAATCTTCACGAAGGGATAATCCGAGTTCTTAGCCAACTGTGCAGCAAGCGCCGATTTTCCCGAGTTCGGCGGACCTTCCAACAAAACAGAAACCAAACCAGCAGTTTCCGGATCACGCGCTTGCTGAATATACAACATCCCATCCTCCAAAATGCCTTGAACTGGCCGCCCCCAGTTGACAATGCCACGAGAAAGTATCTGATTCAAAAGCTCCTGCGCTGTTCCAAACGCTGGTTTAATATCGTGCTCCAGCGCATGCAGGAAATCAGATCGTGTAACATTTAGCTTCTCAATAGCTTCGGGATCTACCTCTACTTTACTAGAGGCTTTAATTAATCGATTCATTGCTGAACCTTGAGCAGCGCGTACTAAACCTTCTAATTCTGCCCCGGAAAAGTTTTTTGTTAGCACTGCCAATTCCTAAAGTTAATCAATCAATTAATTTATTATTATTGCGAGATTATTACTAATTACGCAATATTTAGTTAATATTTACTCTATTATCAACATCAGGTGCAATTTTCTTGAAACTCTTCATTCTGGAAGTGTGAATATTCAAAATCTGGAAGCGGCCGTCTTCATTCGGCAGACTAATCTCCACTTGTACTTCGAGACGACCGGGTCGCATCAATGCATCGTCGATCATATCACGTCTGTTGGTCATACCAATGACTAGAATGTTGTTTAGTTGTTCGACGCCATCGATTTTCGAGAGAAGTTGGTTGACTACAGTATCGTGGACGCCGGTATTGCCCGCGACTGATCCTCGTTGTTTGCAAATGGCGTCGATTTCATCGAAGATAATGATGTGCAAACCACTATTAGCTCCAGCCTGTTATTCATTTAATTTTAATGGTATGTCAATGCATTAGGACCACTAAACTTACCTTCTTTTGTTCCTCTTCAGCATCAGCAAACAATCGACGAATATTCGCTTCTGATTCACCTACGTATTTATCCAGGATTTGCGGACCGTTGACAATCTTCGGTTCACGGGCATTCAACATGTTACCAATTTGACGAGCCATTAGTGTTTTACCTGTCCCGGGAGGTCCGTAAAGTAAGATGCCTTTCACGTGTTTGCAACCTGTTGAACAAAAGCATAAAAGTGGAAGTTATAAGAAGTACACATAAGTTAGTATAGAGTAGAACGATGATTATCCGTATTAATTGGGACCGGGCCTTAGCCAGATCATCAAAAATCAGGATACAAACATAAATTTGGTTGCCTACCTAATTGCTCCACAATCTCCGGCGGAAAAACTCTTGACGCAAATGCACGACGGAAAATAGCGTTGAATTGATCATCCAAACCACCAATTCCCATCTTCTGGAAGTTCCAATCAGGGTTGATGATTGATTGACGCGGTTGTACGCTATAAATTACACAAAATAAATTAGCAATTAACAAAATTACACTTACAGCAACATTCTAAATTATAGTAGTTATAGATAAATACCCTTTAGCTTTTCCTGTAAGATTTAACGAAGAATTATCCGCTTTCTCAAACTGCACGATCGTGTTAGGTAACAATCTACCAAGCTTCACCTTGGTAGGTTTCGCCGATTTACCACTCTTAATGGCATCCAAATCAGCAGCTTCACAATCCTTCACAAAGAGCGAGAGCATTTTCTTATTTTGGAAACTGAAGGCCAGTTGCTGACCGACAGTAAATGCTTGGTTGCAGAAATTGTGGATGAATTCTTGCGCCATTTGTTCTGTATCATATGGTTCTTGAGTGACCCTATATTAAAAAAACAATAAATAACAAATTACTTAATTATGTGAATAAGAAGTTGCCTATATTAATATTCCTCCAATTTACAAACAGGTGTATAAAAAGTTGCCTATATTAATTCTAACCTCTTGACAATTAGAATAAAAACAATAAAAACTTACGTTTTCTTCGCCAGAAAATCCGCCTCAAGAATAATCGCAGACAAACATTCATTGGTGTTGAACTGGAATGGTCGCACCTCAATATCCTGATTGAGTGATAAAACTGCCCACTTTCTCTGAGGTAAACTAAACCCCACAGTCCTCCGTCCAATCTCGGGATGACTCTTGATAGAGAAAACAAATCTCTGATTCGCACCAGTGTGCACCTCAATATGTCTAATTGGACATAATAAAAATTATCACAACAATTAAAGTGTATCAGGTGTAGAAATCAGTGTAATTGTGATTTTGTTTGATTATTTGGTTAAATATTAAGCAACACTTACTTGACATCATCAGGAAACTCCCCTGGGTTTACAACAGCACAGTTAGTGAGTGACAACTCATCTGTAGGACATTTCCCAGCCTTGAACTCCTAAATCACAAAGTAACCAATAGCATTGCTCGTAAAAGTCGTCTTAACTGTATTTTCTGCTGTTGTATGCAGAATTAACTATGATTAACTATTGGTGATTTAATCAATGTTTCCTTCCATTTCTTGTATGGAAGGAAACATGACATGCAATTTTTAGGCAAAGTATTACTGTTTAAATTATAATATTATGCAATTTAGCTTAGACTTCTGTACGTTGCTATGTAACCGAAGTAACAACGGTAACAACAGCGATAATGAAGAAAACAAATGAAAACTCATACCATTGTTGTGGTGTTCCTGTTGCGGGCGGTGAAGGCGACGAGCAGGGTGCTGCAATGCAGCTGAGCGACGCACGATTGCGACTGGATTCACTGGTTTCGCCTTGAAACTGCGCGCTGTGTGCGAATTGGTTCACTGGGTTCACTGGGAAGAAATCAATACCGGCGTAGAAAGTGTGAAAGTGTGCGCCGCACGCGCGGCTGTTGGTGATCTGTTCCTGTTCCTGCTCGCACTGATGCCACGGACGGCAACATGCTGCTGGCGCTGCTGGAAGGGGCGGCAGGCTAGTAGGTTAACTTACGATTTCAGTCGACTACGTGTGCGACATGTAGTGCGCAGGATTTCATTCAAATAATTTATTTATAGGTAACTGTTACTTAGTGTTACGCCATCTTGTGTTAAGTTAGCTAACTGCTGAACACTATTTCTTCATTCCTTTCGCTACATAATGACAACACTGGGTATCGCTAGGCGTTTTAGTAAAATTTATGTATTAGGTGTTGCCTATAGTTGTCCTAGTTATTCATTGCAAAAACGTAAAATTTTTTTCTATTATAAACACAAAATATTGGAATTTATATTATATAATCATGTTTATAATAAAGATTCAATGTCCATTATCGTTTATTCATATTATTTTCACAAATATATGCTTTTATTTATTCTTATTTATACTTAGTTTACAATATTTACTGTTTCAAATTCTCACACGTCTTGAATTGTCATCGTTATTCTTACATTTCATCATTTCTTTGGAGTGTCACCTTACAAGTTTTATCACCGGAATAATTACAGATTTAGTGATAAAAGCCAAAGTAATTAATATTAAATTGTACATTTAAAGTGAATATAAGACAATATATTCGCAGTGCAAGGAAGAACTTAAAACTTGTAAAAAAAAAAACAAGCAAATAAGGTGCAATCGTTTTTGTTTACAAAACACACAGAGATGTATAAAAAGGTTATGTTACTATGTACTTCTATTTCTACAGAGCTAGATCGAGATATTATACTACTTACTTTTATTATTAGCATATCTACACAACTAATTCACAAAAGTTGATTACTTTAATAGAATTTGTTAGAAGAGCTAACTTTACTACTATTACTGCAAAAGTTTTCAAAGATTTGAGTGAATGAGTAGGTAAATGATAGATATCAAGTGTGATCTAGGGACATTTAGTTCTAATTTGGTAACATTTCTACCACTGTCTGGATTTCCTACTGGGAAAGAGACTAGGCACAGGAGGGTCATATAAGTGACTAAGACGCCTTATAAACAGCAATTTAGAAATTAAAGATGAATATAAAATATATTATAAATGAAATCCGATGCTTAGAAAGTCAATACCAGCTTGTCCTTTGTAAGCATTTCAGTTTCAATTAGCTTCATTGAATCGTGTTTCCGAGGTTTTTCTGGTAGCTGTAAACAGCTGATGTTCTGGAGGGTTGGATAATTGACGTCATTGACGTCGTTCTCTTACTTCGGATAATCAGTCCGATCATTTGCACTGCGCTATATTTTGAGGTTCAGTTCATTGTTTGTTTACCCTCCAAAACGTACTCGAGTGACAGCTCATGCAACTACCTAATTGTGGCGTGCATATCAGTGGACCCTCCTGACTAAAGTCTTTCTATATTTATTCTATGTCATATATATATAAGTATGTATGTAATTACGGAAGTGCTTGGAGAATTCTCACACATTATACACTTCTATTTGCTAAGTTTTGATTGTCATAACAAATTATTTGATTCATGTAAAGTTCACAGCTGCAAAATTTTATTAGGTAATAGAATTTCTTTCATTTCAACGGCAATAGAAAGATTGTGACTTTCGATCAAGAACTATAGTACAGTTTTTGAAGTGTTTAAAGTGTTTAAAGATTTTAATGAGAGTTTAGAGTTATTATTGCTTCGAACAATATTTATATTGAGTATAGAGATACTCTACTCCTTAACATTGCAATGAAATTTATTTTTATAGTTCAATACGTTGACTATGGATCCTTTTTAACAAATTCACTCATTCATACTTCTGCTTGCAGTCAATTGATCAGCGTCTTATTAGTTGCCTACACATACAAATTTGATTGTTTACGTTTTAGGTTATGGTACATATCTCATATGTATATTTCTTTGTCAGTATGTAAATCAAGTGTTATTTTTCATGTTTGGCGATAAAATCTAGTGTTTTGGACCCCCAAAATACATCCTACATCTTTTATATTCGCGTCACTGTGAGAAACAGCACAAAATATCATGTAAATAAATAAATTCACATCTCGTTGCAATGGATAACGTTTGAAGCTGTCATAACTTCTTCAAAAGAATTCAAAACAGTTTTACGATCGTCTCGGCTCCAGTTTCTGTGACATGTTCGTCAGGACTTTTTGATTGTCGATGGCGCGCAGGCACGAGATGTACGACTTCACTTCGCCTTCGCTCTTTGGTGATGGGGGCTCTAACACTAAACCATGAATAAATACATTAATAACACTTGAAATGAACAGGGTGTAATTTCTTAAACATACTGTATATGAGGAATTCTTACCAAGATGGCGGCTACGACAAAATCGTATCGTCCGCATCGTCTGCGCCAGCATATGCATCTTTTCAAAGTTCACGAGCCCATCGAGACACGTCTTATTACCCTCGTGCGTGAACGTCATGTCCTTAAGGAGCAGCGGGATGAAGGGCACCACTGGCGGCTGCATCTTGCCGACACTCAAGCGATACGCGCGATGATTACGGCTGGGATCGATGAGCGCTTCAAACTCCGTGAAGAGCTTGCGGAATTTCGACGGAAGCTTATCCCACGTCATCGACAGCCGTGATACTGCAACGTTGCTTAACCCCATTACAATGGCGCAGAACGCGTTGAGGTTCTGATATTCTCTGCAACTGTGTACATACACCTGTACAGTGAATTATTTACGCTCAATTTCATCATTTTAATCATAAACATTGTAAACCCTGCAAACTAACCTCTAAGATGTTCTAGAATCTCTAGGATCATTTCCTAGGTGAGTGTTAAGTTTATAATGTTGATTCGGTTTAAACTTCATGCATAACTTATGGTTACTTAAGTGAGAGGAGTTGATACGTACTATGCTGCAAGTTTGATGAACTTCCGGAGAATAGCGACGCGTTTGCTGAGTGAAATCGACATTAGCACCTCCGTGACGACCCAATATTGAATCTCGTTGAATCTGCGCACGAACACGTCGAGGTTCGCTGTGATTTGCCCGAAGTGATGACGGCCGAATGTATAATATAGTAATTCATATTCATGCACGCACCTGCAAGGAAATGAAATTGTTTACATCAGCCCTACTTCGCCGCCCTCAATCATTTTAACTCCCCGGTGGCAAACTTCTTAGAATAGTACAGAGTGTAAATTACTAAAACTTACCAAAATAATTCCCAATCAAACACAGTCATGTAATAAGCCAATTCCTTGGTACTAAAAAGTTCTATGTCATTGTCTATGCCTTGAGTGGGTTCTTCTTGTTCAGTTAATGGCGTCTGAAATAAGTTGAAAGTAAACCTAAATATCTACACTAATTGTAAATCGATACACATATTAGGGAAATGATGAAATACAAATATGTTACCAATGCATCCAGATGATCCTTGGTGGATACGAAAATCCTGCCATTAAGCGTGAGCGCTGTCGGGACACTAATGTCGTTATCCTTGAAAACAACGCGTTCGCCATTCGATCGCACATCAACCAAGCACAATTCGTGCGAGGCGCGCAGTTTCAATTTATCAGCCGCGATGAGCTTGATGGTTTCCGCCGTGCTGTCGATCGCAAGACGCAACGTGCAGAATGTGTGATCGGCACAATACACTCTAAAAATAACTGAATACAAAAATACCTCATTTAGTCAATACACTACTTAAGTACAAATAACCAACTAATATAGTGTTATTCAGAAACGGGACTGAAGTTTAAATAATGATTCAGCATTATTTAAAATTTTGATGAGCATTAGCGCTTAAATTATCGATTAATCGATTCTTCAAATACCGATTAATAAATTATGAAACTATCAATAAATCGATTATGACAATATCGAAGAATCGATTAAAATACCGATGTTCCCCATCCCTCAAAATGTAGAGAAGCATTATTCCTTAAATTATCGATTAATCGATTGTTAAATCATTGATTAATAGATTCTTAAATTATCGATTAATAGATTCCTAAACTATCGATTCATGCATTCTTCAAATGCCAATTAATGAATGATTAAACTATCAATAAATCGTTTATTGCGATATCGAAGAATTTATTAAAATACCGATGTTCCACCCCGTACCTAAAATGTTTCTAAGCATTGTTTCGATTTTTTCTTGATGTTTAAACTATTGATTAATGGGTTCTTAAATTATTGATAAATCGATTCTTAAATTATTGATTAATGGATTCCCTAAATATCCTTCGGTTCTTCAATCGCAGAATCGATTAAAATACCGATGTTCCACCCCCCATTATTTAACGTGCTGTTAAGTATTGTTTCTTAAATTACTGTTTTATCGATTTTTAAACTATCGATTAAATGATTCTGCAAATACCAATTAATAAATAACAATTAACTATCGATAAATTGAATACATATTACAAAATCAAAGCATCGATTAGAATACTGATGTTTCTTAATTTATCGATTAATAGATTTTAAAGAATCGACTAGTCTATTCTTAAATTCATTAATTAATTCCTAAATTATCAATTAATCGTTATTTAAAGCATCGATAAATCGATTCTTACAATATCGAAGAATCAATTAAAATAACGATGATCCACCTATACTATTTAACGAGTTTCTGAGCATTGTTTTTAAGTTATCGATTAATCGATTTTTAAACTATCGGTTCATCTATTCAGAAATTATTAACTGATCTTTACCTAAATTATCGATTAATGTTTTTTTAACTATTGATTAATTGATTCTGAGAGCGATATTCCGCTCTCGTGTAGCATGCAGTAGACGTTGATCTTATTTATTTTGTCGCGGAAACGCTGTTATTTCTACAACTCAACCGCAACGATACAGTCGTGCTTTTTTAACTTAATATACATTTCCATAACATAATAAATATGATCGATGTCAAATATTACGTCACCAAGCCACGTAAACTTAAGGCTGTTAGGCGTGATAGCTTAAAAAAGAGTAAAATTATTACTATCGTCCTGCGGGTGTATCATCTGGCGAATATTCTCGTCATCCCCTCCACTAAACAAGCAGATCGGTTGGCCGCAAGGTGGCAGTTTCCATTTTTGTTCATGCATTTTAAGATCTTCTTGATATCTAAACAAATTAAGATATTCTATAAATAATATGTATGCTTAGATGTGTTCATTTGGGTTACACTTTTTACACCAAGTGCACTTTTAAAAAGGTTGTCAAAACATAAAAATTCAATTATATATTGCAATTTTCAAAATTATAAAACTGTATTTCAAAATTAGACAATGATTTTCAGCGTTTTCTTCATCGAAAGTAACCGGAAATTCTCGAAATTCTCGAAAGAAACAACCTAGGAAATTGCAATAAAAAATTATATTCCTTATTTTACTAAAAATACATAAATATTTAGTTTCCGGTTTAAACCGGAATTAATTTGACATTGTCACCATGAATCCTCAAGTAGATTAAACTAGTTTTGTTACCTTCTAAGTTGAGTCATAACATAATGTATCATAGAACAATCCTCCTGAAGCTCTGGATATTGTATACAGTCCTGCTCAACTTCAGCGGCGAGATCCTCTATAAACTCCACCGCCGACTCGTCCTCGAAGACCGGATGGCGGATAATGACGATCCATCTGTAGACAAACTGCACCACGCGCTTTTTGCACGCGACTACAAAGTCTCTGTCCTGGTCAGGAGATTCTAGGTGATAAGTAAGTATTTATTAAGGAAACACCCTCATTTTATCAATAGAAAAATCATTATAAAATCAGTAGTATATATAAAAAAGGATATTTTCTATCCAACTCATCAATGAGAAGATGCGTCGGCATAAAAACAATATGTGCTAGAAGAAAGTCCTCCAGAAATGGATCCTGCGCTTGTTGTTGGTTGGATTGCCCTCCAAGATTATCCAAACGCGTCTCCAGCAGATGTTCCAGCATTTTCTGTGGGGTTCCCGCCATGACTGTGTATCTAAACGATTTTCACTTCCATTAATTAACTTCACTTCCATTAATAAAACCATAATAATTACATAAACACACTTACTTAAAATACGAAAATGCAGTTTTCTGTTGCGGCGAAATCTTCTCAAGGACAAGCACATCTTTCCCGTGTTCTTTTAAGCGGACAGTGTTGGCTTCCACATCGCGCAGAATTCGGTTAAAGTTTTCTTTATCGACGCGTAGGAAGTGACAGTTATTTTCCCTCAATACAATGGTCGCGGCTCTGAACACACGAATGATTTATTTAATTTACTGAAAGCTTCATTGTTATATTTACAGTTGTAAGTAGAAAATTACCTCGGCGCGTCATTAATCAACGCCAATTTACCAAAGTCGTCTCCTTCCTGCAACGTATTCACTGTGCCCTTGCCATGAATAACCACATCAACCGATCCTCGGAGGATAATATACCAAGAGCGACCTTCATCTCCTTGATGAAATACTAACAATGACATTGTAGGTGACTACCAAGTTGAATGTACAATAATAAGGTATAAGGTTATGTTACTTACACACAGCGCCACCTTTCGGATGTGCTTCAAAGAGTAGAACCGCTGCTAGTTCACGTTTAACTGAATTTGTGAGGTGTGCTAATGCTCTGATGTGGAGTAATTCTTCGTAGATGGTTTCAAGGTCATCTTGGGTACGTTCATGGCTCCTTTATATAAAAATATACATTAAAACATATACAATAGAAACCATTTATGACGTCATTGGAGGGACTAGCCCAAACATGTCGCTATATCAGGGTTGCCGTTAAATCAGATGACGTTTTAAACGGTTTCTACTGTATAAACATATAAATTATGGTTAATAACAGAAAATCAGTCTTACGGTTTTCTCATGATCATCCTCAAGATAGCATCTGGTCCTCGATTGATTAAAGTCACCAAGGACTCTTGTAACTGCTGCTCGGCACCTGCGACTTCCTCATGAGTAGGTAGCGCAGGCGCAGTGCCTTCCTCATCTGCCCAGAATCGGTATAGGAAGCATTTGTCTTTGAATGGTTGTTCCCTAGCAACTATCAACACAAACAAATCAAACTTAATTTCAAATAAAGCTTTATATAAATAAATAAACATTACAATAAAGAGTAATATACCATGTGCTATTAGTCCTTCCTCCAATAACGCCTGCCACATCCCAGCTGCCTGCGCACGCGTGTGAATGGCGGGTGACAACTCCAGTAACCAATCAACGAGCTCGGTTCCAGGCGCGCAGCGCCGGACTAACCGGCCGGATACTTTTCGGTCTTTAAGACACGTGTTTTCACCTTTATTTAAATAATAATTAAATTAAATAATCAATTACAAATATCAAAAGATTATTAGTCATTGAAAGAAATAACTTACTAAGTAATAATGTCCGTAGAGCTTTACCAATCTTACTAATTGTGATGCTGGGAGTATCTGTAATGGCCTCCGCTGGATTGGGTTGGTCTGGGGATAGGGAGCGGCGTGGGGGCGGCGAGATTGGCTGTTGTTGCATTTTGCTGTTGGCGGTGACACTTGCGCCGAAACCTATAAAGTCCACAATATATGAAACATCGAAAAATAGAAAAATAGAATCGACTACATTGTTTGAATTGCAAATTTTTTTATTGATATGGAGTGACTTTGCATAGATATC